>VZTH01005171.1:0-54858 GCA_013397815.1 Aleadryas rufinucha
AGCCGGTAACAGCACCGCGGCAATTATTCACCCTAAAAAACACAATAAAAGCTGCTGATTTTGTGTCCTTCTGGTAACAAATCAGATTTATTTAACCAAACTGTGCCATTTTCTTTATGCACAGAATCTTTATTTCTTCTCTACTTATATGGGTAGCTTTTTTTCCAGGAACATACAAACTTTTCACTAGAAAATTCATGAATTACAACATTGCTTCCATCTGGAAATACCTAACTTGTGGCAGTAAACGTAACGCAGCTGTTGCAGCTCAAAGCCAATAACACTCCATATCTATATACACTTATCTTTACATTTTATTTCAGCTTCTGTGCAACATGAAAGATGTTAAACGTCCCTTGCTCTTATAAAATAGAAAGAAACAATAACTATAAAACTTGACACTATTTCAAATATCAAACTGAATTCCTCTGGTAGTAAATTTTAGGTGAGAAAAGAGATTACTCACCAAATAAATCTTCACTGAAATTACTTTAATATATATATATTCTCATGCCTCACAGATTCGGGGTGGCTGTGTGTGGGCATTTCCATCAGCTGTTAACTCCACAAACCAAGGAAGATCAGGAAGATCATTGTATCATGTTGTGAGGACAAAAGACAATGACTAGGGATAAATTAATGTACTGACTTGGATTTGTATTTCCCAGATGGACTTGTAAAGTTCTCCATAGTACATATTTTGTAGGAGCATACTAGCATTGCTACTGATGAAAAACATCTAACATACCATTGAAATAGAAACAATTAAACTTATCATAAGACAATTTAGATCTCCAGATTCCATCAACCATATTGAATAAGGGTGAAACATAACTGCTTAAAAAGCATGTCTAGTGGCTAGGTATCTGAAGCACTCTTATAAGCCTGAAGTCTGATACAGACCATAAAGGAGACTAGAATTTTTCTGTATCACTAGCATACAGCCGTTACTACTTAATCTAATGAGCCCCAAGTGGCATGAGACCCCTGTGATGAATTGTGGTTTTGTTTTTCTTTGCGTGTCCTAATAATGTAAACTTATAACCAACTGGCACTACATCTAGACATTTCAGTGTAGGAGTATATGATCTGGAATTGAATTCTATCCTTGATTTCTGTAAACTACTCTGTTTTTTCCAAATATTATCCACCTTTGTGTGTTCAGAAGTTTTTTATGTTATTCATGTGCTTGTATCCAAAGTAGCCTCCAGGGGATGTTCTAATTAAGTTGTCTAATAGAGTTTGCACAATTAGGTGTATGACCAAGTCTAAAGATTAATGCAGTGTTTCAGGTGGGCACTTCTGAGAATTATATTGGCTGATAGTCATCTTCATCTTAGCCTGACCCTCTGTGCCAACCTGACCTGCTGACACCGAGGTGACATTTAAAAGTAATAATCGCATCCACCAAGTAAATTGCACCCACAAAGTAATTCTAGTTCTTCTATTTCTGTAACATAAGCAGAATTACCAACTGAAGCAAACAATAGGTTACTTTCCTAAAAACAAGCTTTTCAAAAACAGTTTCATCTAAATGCTTTGATAAAATACCTTTCCCCAGGACTCGCAGACTCTGATCTATCATGATTAAGCACCTCTTTCAGATTTTTAGTGAAGTCTAATAGGCTTTCATCACTTTGATGCTAAAGACATTTCATGGACATGAGGGAAAAAAAAGTAGATTAAAATATGTCAAGACTGAATATTCAGTCCTTGTTTGTTTCATTGAGATGGCAAGCAATATAATCAAATGTTCTATG
Organism: Aleadryas rufinucha; assembly: GCA_013397815.1. Taxonomy (NCBI): domain Eukaryota; kingdom Metazoa; phylum Chordata; class Aves; order Passeriformes; genus Aleadryas; species Aleadryas rufinucha. Next base: position 1,761 of record VZTH01005171.1, read on the forward strand.
CCTTGCTGGCACTTGAACACACTCTTTTCATCTGGAAGTGCACCTGTGATTTAAAGTTAACCATAAACAGTATTCATCCCTTTCTTCTCTAAGTGCCAACTTATTAGTTAAAAGCCTGCTGCCATATGGTGAAGCAGTACTGACTGAGAAAGGAGAAGAAGAAAAAAAAAATGAATTAAAGTAAGCTTCTAAAGAAAGATCTTTCAGAAGAAAAGTTTATGTGATGCTGGGTAACAAATACTGGCATCCAAGTTTGGTATTTAAGTTAAAAAAAAAAAAAAAAAGGCATTATAGTGCATGGAAAAAAGATTATTAGGCAAACAAAACCAAGAAATAATTACACACTTTTCATGATGTCCCATTCTCACAGTTTGCAATATACTGACAAAGCTTTTCCCCCATAAGTTGAATGCCAGAAACATTGTATTTGAATGAGCTAAAACATCTGGCTGGACTAGTCTGCCCAGCTTGATCAAACTGTTATGGTAACTTTCAGATTTCAGATTAATCTCTACTTGGGTGTCATGGTTTAAATCAAAGGTGCTTGTAGCTGTGTTCTGAAAGAATTAATAATTTAAACTTATTTTACTTGATTGGAGTTGTAATTGTGTTGATTAATTAGCTTACTTGCACCCCTACAGAGATTATTCAGGATACTACCTCTTTAATCTAAATTAAGTGCAAAATCCAGAATTGAACTGCATAGGTCAGTGTGGCCACTCACACTGCGAGTGGCCTCGTTACACACTCAAGTTACCAACTTTGATTCAAGGCAACTGTCTGTCTTACAGTGTCAGTAAGATGCTACAGTGCTTCTCAGTTTGAAAATACCTCACTAAGGTGTCTATTTAAAAATGAATAGTTGGAAATCAACACACTTGCCCAATAGGTGCAATGTTGTTGTCTGGTGAATTGGGCAAACAACTAATGTAGCTTGGCCAAAAATTTCAAAAATCAGGAGGAAGTAATTTTCTTCTCTTGTCAAAAGTCACAGCTATTCAATTTAGAGGAAAATAATTTGTTTCTATTGAAATGATTAAGTTGAGAGTCACCAGCTTCTGTATTGCTTTGTATATATTTTATTTATTTTCTTATTTTTGTTAAGTTACATGGGTCTTAATTCTAATCACACTAAAGTTGATAAAACATTTAAAGAACACTCTATTGAGCTGCTTTTTTACATTTGCTTCAAATAATCATAGAAATCTTAGAAATCAGCTTGAGTTGGAAGGGACCTTAAAGATCATCTAGTTTCAATCCCACCGTCTTGGGAAGGGATGCTCCCCACTAGACGAGGTTGCAGTCCTTCTTTCATGAGAGGACAATCCTCTGGCATATCACCTACTCCTCTCACTTTGGTGTCATCTGCCAATTTGGAGGGTGTACAGTCTGTCCCACAACCCAGATCACTAATGAAATTGATGAATAGGATTGTACTCAGTATAGACCTCTGGGGTTCAGTGCCGGTTACTGGCCTTCAGCTACTGGCCTTATCATCATCCTACTGGCCTTATCATCATCCTCTGGTTGCTGATTACAATCCTCTGGGCCCAGCCATTCAACCAGTTTTCAATCTGCCTCCCTGTCTGCTCACCCAGCCCATGTACCAACAGCTTGTCTATGAGAATCCTGTGAGAGACGGAGTCAAAGGCCTCAGTGAAGTCTGGGCAGACATTATTCACTCTCTCATCTATCAGGACAGCTATTTCATTATGTAAGTTTATCAAGTCAAGATTGATTTCCCCTAGGTGAATACATGCTAACTATTCCTGATGATTTTCTTAGTATTCATATGCCTGGAAATGATTTCCAGGGTTAGCTGTTCCATCAGCTTCCCAGGAACTGAGGTGAGACTAATTGATCTGTATTTCTGCAGTTCTTTCTTCTTCCCTTTCTTGAAGGTAGAAGTTAAACTTCCTATCCTTCAGTCCACAGGCACTTCTCCTAGTCACCAAGATTGATCAAAGATTATGGAGGTTGTCCTTGCAATATCATCAACCACCTTCCTCAGCATTCGTGTGTGCTTCTCATAAGGGTCAATATGGATTTATGTACATCCAGTTTGCTTAGGTTAACAAATATTCCATTTTAAATATGAACCCACCCTAATTTTGCATTCTCTATGCTCAGAAGAAATCTGAAAGGATTGACAAAGAAGTAATATTGAATTTTTGTTAAACTTTAAGAGTTTTTTCTCTCAGGGAGGAGAATTTAGAAAACATTTTTTTAAAAAAGGATTAACTCACTAGCCAACCTGTAAATATTCCAGTGATACCTGATTATCTTTCCTTGTCTAATAAGAATATGCATAAACTATAAAAATAATATTAGCTAAATTGGGATATTATAAAGATGAACAAACAGAGAAGCATAGAAGTTGGTTTTTGGATCAAGAAGCTTCTTTTAAATTCCTGTGGCTCTATTCATTAAAAGAAAATTAGGAAGTTCAGAAGAGAGGGATAAAAGAAGTATCTCAGATTCCCTCTGATCTGAATGAAATGAAGGCAATACAAGGTTGAAAGAGGAAACTATTTATCAGTTGTGGATGTGTCAGCTATTCTCTCCTGGATCTCTATATACTCAGTGGAAAGTAACAAATACTTTAAGGGTGTAAGTGATCTAACCTACTTTTAGGTATATCCCTTGAGATAAATCATGACCTTAAAGCACTTTTTTCTCTCAGTTGGTTATAAAAAGATCCAAGGATGACTAGCTTAGGTCTGGATACATTTTTCTCATACTTTTAAAGTTAGATAACTAATCTCATCTGGTTTTTTACTTCTGGTGAGAAAACTCCTGAGCTGAGATAAAGACAGGTTAATAACTGGAGCAAAAACCTCGCATGCAAGCAAAGCAAAAAGAGGAATTCATTCATCACTTCCAGAAAAGTGTTCAGCCACCTCCAGAAAAGCATGGGAAAAAGAACGCTCTGGGAGAACCTCATTGCAGCCTTCCACTACTTAGTGGGGGCTTATAAAAAAGGGACAGTGACTTTTTACATGGTCAGATAATGGCAGGACAAGGAGGAACAGTTTTAAACTAAAAGAAGGTAGATTTAGATTAGAGGTTAGGAAGAAATTCTTTACTTAGAGGTTAGTGAGGCACTGGAACAGGTTATCCAGAGAAGTTGTGGATGCCTCATCCCTGCAAGTGTTCAAGGCCAAGCTGGATGGGGCCATGAGCAACCTGATCTAGTGGGTGGCATCCTTGCCCATGGCAAGTGGCTTGGAACTAGATGACTTCTGAGCATCACTGCACTGATTTTAGCTTAAGCCACTAAGGGAAAACATTGCAGAAGGAGACAGGTTTAAATACGATAATATCTTCTAGTCTAGTTCCATACATCATAGCTGCAGATAAGCACTGCTATGAACTTGAAATTCATTATTACAGACTTTGTTTCATAATCAGTGAAACTAGACTGTTGCTGACCCATTGCATATTTTATTTGGATTTCATTCTTGCCTCCAAAATGATTAAGCAGTGAAAAAGAGAAAAAAAAGAAAAAGAAAAAGAAAAAGAAAAAGAAAAAGAAAAGAAAAAGAAAAAGAAAAAGAAACAACTCTTTCTTTAAATTTAAATTCCTTTGTGCAAGCAAAAAATCAAGAACAGCATCTCATTTAAAAAACAAACAAACAAACAAAACAAAACAAGAAAGGGTTTAGATTTAACTCAAATAGGGATATTTATTTTTAGAGATCTGATTTTAGGGTTATGCAGTATAGAAATCTCAGTCTTCCTTCAAATAAAAAGAGGTAAGCTTTTTTAGATGAACCATCATTCTTGTTTTGAGATAGAATTAATGGTTTTGTCTTTTTATGAACGGAAGAAGAATCAAACCATTATTTTAGACCATAAATGTGACCCTCAGGCAACTGAACTCATATAAAATGAACCTAACTGCAAGTTCCTAAGGAATTTTCACTACAGAATTTAGTTTTTTTCTTTTTAACTCATGCTGAACCCTTGATTTTCTATCCTATTTATCTGTCATTTCAGTCCCTGTTTACGTTCTTTACCACATGAATTACTTTTTTCTGTGACAGAGTCACTGCAAAGGCAGAAGCTTGACCTAATTTAGATAAAAGCCAGTCAGTGTCACTTGGCATCAGATTACAAGCTGGTGCTTTATCAGCATTTATATATGGATATGGAGGATTCATGTTCCCAAATACTTTAAGACTGGAATTTTTAACATTGATCTCTTGACTTTATGTATTCATTTCACCAAGTTGCCCTTAATGCAATGAAATATGGCTTTATGTTTAGTGTGGATTGTCTACAATAAGGCCTTTCCTACCTTATATAGACCTAAAAGTCTTTTCAACAGATTGGAAAGTAGATAGGATGGGGATATCAGAAGAGGTAAAATCAGGTGTGCTAAGCCACTGGTTAGCATTCTAACATTTACTGCCTGCTTTTCTTGCTGTGTGTTCTTTGTCCTATTTAAGTGATCTTACTTTGGCCAACTCATTCTTTATAATGATGTAAAATCGTATTTCTTTATCCTTGCATGGAGTTATTTCACTTAACAAAAATATATAAAATGTGTGTGTACAATCAGCTGATTCATTTAGATTTCCAGTGAAATTTTTACGTGTGTGTGTTATGCTTATACATTTATTTTAGCTAAGTCATTAAGCTTCTCCTCTAGGATAAAACTGAAGATTAATTATTTTCACCTCAAATAACACATTCAGTTTGGTAAGTGTACGAGGAAAGAAAAAATTGTCTTGTAACCAAAAAGGCAAGTACAGAGAGGTTTCATAATTTAAACGTATTCAATGATCAAATATATAACAAACTGCCCTTCGGTAATCTTTTGTTTTGCTTTTGTATTTGTTTTGCTTCCTTGAATTATCTTCTGCTTCCGTAAAAGAACAATGGTCAGATTTTATCCCTGGGCTAATAAATTTTCATGACTTTTCATCTTACTGCCTTATACAGTCTGCCAAAGAAAAATGCAGGAATCTAAATTCCACATGTTGCAATAAACTATCCATCAGACCCCTCAACCGGAGACTAATCTCACTGTCTTTACAAGGTGCAACTAGTCGCTAAAGGGTGAAAATTCTCTGTTGTTCCCCTTGTTGTATGAAACACAGTGGGATTATCAGGGATTGTGAAAACAAGCTATATTTCTAAATAACGAGGGTCAATCTGCATACTATTCCTTCACCATCTTTTCTTTTCATCTAAATAGCTTTCCTCAGAATCATCCTCACAATTCTGTATTCACAGAATCACAGAATCTGTGGAGTTGGAAGGGACAGACAAGGATCATCGAGTCCAACTCCTGGCCCTACACAGCACCATCCCTAAGAGTCATACCATGTACCTTGGAGGATTGTCCAAATGCTTCTTAAACTCTGTCAGGCTGGTGCTGTGACCACTTTCCTGGGGAGCCTGTTCCAGTGCCCAAACACCCTCTGGGTCAAGAATCTTTTTCTAATATCCAACCTAAACCTGCCCTGACACAACTCCAGGCCATTCCTTCAGGCCCTGTCACTAGTCACCAGAGAGAGGAGATCAGTGCCTGCCCTTTCTCTTCCCCTCATGAGGAAGTTGTAGACTGAAATGAGGTCTCCCCTCAGTCCTCCCCTCAAGGCCCTTTGCCATCTCAGTTGCCCTCTATTGGGCACTCTCTAACAGCTTCATACCTTTCTTACACCACAACTCTCAAAACTGCCCCCAGCACTTGAGGTGAGGCAGTCCCAGTGCAGAGCAGAGTGGGACAATCCCCTCCCTTGCCTGGCTGGCGATGCTGCGCCTGATGCACCCCAGGACAGGGTTGGCCCTCCTGGCTGCCAAGGCACTGCTGACTCACATTCAACTTGCCACCAACCAGGACCTCCAGGTCCCTTTACATGGCACTGCTTTCCAGCCTCTCATTCCCCAGTGTGTACATCCAGGGTTGCCCCATCCCAGATGCAGAATCTGGCGCTTTCCCTTGTTGTACTTCATATGATTGTTTTGACTGAAGTGATATTTGGTTATCAGTAGTACTTTACAAGCTAACATTTTCTTTCTCTTGGCTGGATCTATATATTTTAAGCAACCTGTCAGATTAAATGAGTAAAATATAGAAAAGCCAACTGATAGAAATGACAATAAACGACAATAAAATAACGGTATATTGAGCATTCAGTTACAGTTCGAGGACCTGAGTATTTGTCTCTCCTTTACATTTAGATGATAAAAATGAATTCTTATATTTAGCAAATATGTTATAATTACCAGAATATGAATTATAAATAAAATGTCAAAATTTTTTTTCTGGGAACTTATATTCAAATTTCATCACAAGATGACTCAGTAGTTCAATTAGCTATTAACGCCAAAATTTTATTATAATAACTCTTCTGTACATATATTTCACTGGAAAAGAAAATTAGTGTCTTATCATCATGGAAATCTATTAGATTATAATAAATTTGGCTAATGAAACTGGGCTGATAACAGCAGGCCATCAAAAATTACAAAAATAATTTTCAGACTATAAGAAATATTTTATTAAATTTTGTGATATACTTTCTACTTATAACCCATAAGATTGCTTGATACTGTAGCATTTTGAAAATAGAACTTTACCAAAAGTAGGGAAAAAATGTAGATGAGACCATTAGATCATATGGGAGGAGCAACAGACATGTGAATATACAGGCCAATAATTTTTAAAAATACTCTATGACATTACTTTCTAAACCTGCAAGAGAAAAAAAAATTCTCACTCACAATTCATGTGTATATCTCAGCTTCCACTACTGAATGAAAGCTACTAATTATGTTGTATTTTTGTTAAGTCAGGGTCTTACAAAAATATTTTCCTGTGAAATTAAAATCCTGACAGCTGGCTTTCTCCAGTTTGACAGTTTTTCTTGCAGGTGCAGGGACTTCTAAAAGCTTTATTTAGGGAATAGAATTTGAGGAAAAAATCTGTGAAAGTCTTGAAATGCTGCATTTGTTACTTATTATAAATATTAATAAAATATTCATATGTGCTGAAATGTTAAAAAAAATACCATTTTATCAGTGTCTTCTATTCCTCCCAATAGAAACCTTTAGAGAGAAGTTCATAAGTGGGTTTAAAAATATATTTATTTCCCTCACATTTGCAGTGAAATACACTAAGCTGACACTGTAACTCAACTCTCTGGAAGCAATATGTGAATCTGAATCTCTAGAACACATTCTCAACTCCTTTCTTTCTTAAATAGACAGAAGACTAGAGAGCTGCGCTTAAAAAGATAAAGATGGAAATAGGCTTTACAGCAATATAACAGTTAAAAATAAATTAGTGCTCCCTATGAAGTGAAAAGATTGTAGACACATGGAGAACTGGACATGAAGAGTTCACATCTATTGCTGATTGATTCATATTTCAAATGGTAATGGGTGTAATATGCCATATGCTAATGAGGATGAATACAGAGCAAATGCAAAATCATGAGAGGAAATGTATCAGGTGATATTTTCCTTCACAGTCTGAAGAAGTTTGAATTTATCTTGCTTGAATGAGAATTCCCATACATATAAAGAAAGAATCTTTTGTAATATTCTTTAAGCTTATTTCTGACATCTTTGGGCAGAAAGAATGAATTTTTTATGGAAATAATACTTCTTTTCTTGACTACAGAGGACTCCTAAGTGACTAACTTTATAGTCAGATGAATATGAGGACCAGCAATTTGAAAAATTCTTATTTATTCTTTTTGCAGTCCACTAGACTGTTGAACTAAGTGGCTGTATAAAAACTGACAGTGTCTTGAAAATAAACTATTGGCAATTTTGCCTTTACTGTAAAAATACAGGAATCCATCATTGAATTTGACTGATTCCAAATTTGAGAAAAAAATTGCTGAGTAAATATCAGGAGATAATTTCATTTTAATGCCAATGAAACAACCACTTGTATTTTAAGATGTCTGAAATCAACTGTGGTAAAACTAAAAACAGGAAAAAAAGCTTTTCTTCCCATCATTTTACAACTGATCTTGAGCAATTAACTTGAGGAATTGCTGTTAAAAAATAGAAGTTCTAAGTTATTACTGGAAAGTAAACATAAAATTATTACTGAAAAAGCTATTTCTCTGTAATGATAAAGGTATGACTGTATTTTTTTTTAAATTATAATGGAAGATAAGCCCACAAATAAATAGAATCATCTTACCTGACAAATGCACTTTTAACTTTCTGTGAAGTGAAAACATCTTTTCTTTTCACAAGAGTCAGTAACTATCAAGATTTAGACAAAAGGTTTTTGATTGTTCATTACTAAAGATTTGTGTCTTCCATACATCAATCCCCATTATCATCTCTACTCTATTGGTTAAATTACATTTTTTCTGTATTATCTTGGTAATTTTTGAATGAATGAGACCTTTATACACCACATGTGCTCTTTGTGCTATCATCACATATCAAACACCTTTTACAGTAAGTTAATGAACAAAGCATTTTGCTTTGTTGCCGTAGTAATATATTGCAAAACTATTCAGTTATATGTTCACAAATATTAGTAAAGTGAATTTTCCTTAACATTTTATAACTTTTTTTACTTTATATGAATTAAAAATATTTTCAGAAGACCATAAACAATTTCCAAGATATCTCAGGTTCAGACATCGAGTAATTATAAACTCAATTTTTATCCACAAAAATCTGGGAGAGTTTTAAAAATCATTTCAATTTTACAACAGTTCAGTAGTACATGGCAAGAGGGCATTTTGATTAACCAAGACTGCTTGGTTAAAAACTAACTAACAAAACCAAGAAAAAAAGATCTGAAACCATCTGAAAAGACACAGTATTTTATGCTTATTCTATTGAACAAATTTTCTTTCCTATACAACAGTAAATCTGATTTGAAACCTCTTTTATGTTCTTCTGCATACATGGATAACATATTAGGAAGGATTTGGATTAGTGCTTTTTAAACTGTCCTGCGTGGACAACTGATGGTGCAAACAGCCGTGATACAAGGTCTAAAGATTTCTTAAAACACTTGAGCTTACAATTTTATGATTAATGGGGAGGGTTCTGTGAAAGAATTGTTGGGATTTAACAGTGACCTGGATAGCCATTGTGTTTAAGAGCAAGTAGTTCAACCCAAGAGAATCTTTTTATAATATATTTTATGAAATCAAACTTGATTAAAGACTGTATTTAAAATATTTTTACTATATTATCATAGTGGGTGGAGGTGGTGAAGTGCCGCGACCTTCCTAAAAGCGCCTCCAGGGAAGTCTCTTCGGCCAAACCACAGCACTCACACACAGACACACACACACACAGATAAATCCTAAAGCTAACCAACAATGAAACAGTCCAGGAAGGGTGTCCATTTGGGGTTCCATGGGAGGGTTTAAGGTTTGCAACCACACTCATGAACAAATCCAGGGACAAAGACAAGAACAATGGGAGGGTGTAGGGTTTTATGTGGGGATGATAGGGGCAGAGAGAGACCAGGGTCCAATGATCCGAGGGCAGTACACAGGCGGGGCCAGGGTATGGGAGCCAATGGGGAAGCCTTGAGGGAGGAGCAGAGGAACAAGGCCCAATGGAGAGATGGGGAAAGGAGAACTTTCTAGGGTATGGACAAATAAGGAGTAAAGGGGCAGTGAAGCCAAAGGGCCAATCAGGGAAACAGAACTGGGATACATTAACATAATTAAACAAAGGATCCTGGGAGAGGCTTCTTTGGTCATCCTGACCTGGGGAGAGATTTTCTACTTAGGGCACCTTTCTCCAAGGGGTTCCTGTGTTCCCTGGTGCCATCAGCCCACTGGCCACCACACTATACTAATAGAAATTGGAGTTATCGTTAATATATTTCCAGAGAAGAAAATGTTGCAGACCAATAAAACTTTTCCACATCTTTTCCATGGCATCTCTAGGCAATCTATTCCTTCCTCTTTTTATTTTGTAAAAATATTTATCTCTGGCCCTTTTGCTCACCAGAAATATTTCCAGTTATTTCACTTCTGCTATATATTCAAGTAAGCTATAAAAACAAGGCTATAGGTTTCTGTAACCTTATGTCATGTCAGCTGGGGCAGAAGATAGTCTCTTCGTGCTCCAGTGAGTCAAAGAGTCATTTTCCAACACCTATCAGTATTTCTCAAGGATACTCAGAGTCCCTGACAAATCAAACCTACTTTGATCACTTAAAGAGCTTGGGCTTTGTTTATAAAATATGGTGTTCTTTTTATTTCTGCTAATTTGATCCGATTATTGAACATCCACATGTAGTGGTGAGTATTGAACTTGGTTCCTTGCAGTGTAGGCTCTTGTGCACTGGCAAGATACATATGTATAAGATATAAACAAAGAGCAGAGATATCTGGCAAACGCCAAATGATCCTGCAGAGAAGACTTGAAGAGTGTCTAGTGAAACACAGTACATTTGCAAAATAAGCAAAACCAGAACAAGTTTTGGTCCTCAAAAGAAGATATGAATAGCAAATGGGATCATCTGTTTTTGTTTGGGGTACTGGCAGTGAAATAATGAAAACAGCAGGAGAGATGAAAGATGGATAGACAGATGGACAGAAGGAATGAAGGAAGGAAGGCCGGCCCTCTTTATTTTTTCATCTCTTTGTTGCCAAGCTGTCAAGCCTGACAACCTTAGTGCCTGGGACTAGGAACCATCAAGGATCATGGACATCAGGGCTAAGCCAACATCAGTTCCATGGTATTGTGTACTGATAGTCATAGTAAAAGTTAGTATATGTTTCATACAGAATAATTGTTTGAATATGTAATTATAATGTTTAATAATGATTAAGAACTAAACACGGGCGATGTGTATTGAAAATTTGAAAAAAATTGGTTTTCTGTCTTTCTTTCTTTTGGTCACACCAAATCTCCAATTTCCTAAGAACAGGTATATCTATACATTCGTTAGCAACATAGATCAAGTCCTGCAAGCCTTCTGCAAGGTAGATAATATAGTTAAAAATCAATCTTAAAATAAAGCATACAGCCAACAAAAAAAGAGAACTGGACATAAGTTTCAAAAGGCCCTTTCTGTCACGAGGATTTAAACTATATTAATTTTTGTCAGAACTACATGAGTATAGAATGGTTAAGTTCATTACAGTGGATGTCTACTGCATTTCACATTATTAACAGTTTAGTAATTCTAAATGACGGGAGGCTAACAATAATGAAGCACAAATTTGCTAGTGGGAGAAGTTAGATGAAGACGTAATGCAAGAAAAAAATCAAATCAGAATGAAAATTCCCCCCACAAAAGCAAAAGTTTTAAAAGATTTTAAGATGGTTTATGTTAAAGTTTTAGAAATTGTCAGGGACTGCTGGTTTGAAATGGCAGGAGATGTCATGGTTACTTTCTCTTTATTACTGAAATAGATACATAACTTGCACAGTCATAATTTGGGTGTGCCATCTTCTTTATCGACAAGACCATCAGTGCTTAAAGCACAGAACTTACCTCATGATTTATCAAATAACCATTCAGTGTAACACGTAGTCATATCTCAGTAAAAAACGTGATGCCCTATAGCCATCCATTTTAAAGTCAAACGTTTAAGGTTCTTCAGATATTTCTCTGTGCATTTTTCAATAAGAAAAAAACATGTCATAGGACTCACTCTTTTATGTTCAAATCATTCTTCATGATAATTTTCTACTTGCACATTTCTAAAGCAGATGGCAGATTACAACAACCAGAGTTGTTCTTGCATGATAATTTCCTTCCCTAGGACTTTGATAATAAAAAACTATTTGTTCACAATTGTAAACATTGCAGAACTCATTGTCACTACATACTAAATCATTTTTGGAGATTATGTCGTAACCATTAAATTATGACATACTACTTAGGAAAGAAAAATGGAACATATTTCTTGTGAAGATAAAAAAAATTAAATTAACAGCTTTGCTTAAAATATAAAATGGTTGAGAAAGAAATTTCTATGGGGATTACACATTTTCTAACAGTTTATGATAAATTCTATTGATGCTCAACTCGAAGATTTTGTTTTCTAGATTTTTGATGCGTCTGTTAGTACTGTAGGGTTATTCTGGAAAAACTACAAAATTTAAAACTGATTCTTTGCATTACTATTTCTGAAAGAGATAATAGCCTTTTCAGTACCTTTCCTTCATTTATTTAATTGATTGGCATATTTTAGAATAGTTAAGATACTCTTTTAATGTATCAATATATTGTTGTTTCCTATTAGATATTAAGTAGCAACAGTTGTATTTATCACCTGTACTGTTGCAGTCAAAATTATGTATAGAGAAAATGGAACTCATGTCTAGAACTAAGTAAGTATTGTTTGCCTAATAAAATTCTGAGTTACCAAATTGAAATGGAGCAAAGAATGACCATTAGACCAGTTACAATAACACTTATACTTTAAATCAATACAGGAAAAACTCTTTTATAATAATACATTAAAAAGTGTCAAACAAAAGTCCTTACCACACCCACCCCTCTGCCACAGGGTTGTGCTCATTCTCTGATAGTCCCTGGGTCTTCAGGTTGACAGTGGTGATTTCCACTGCCAAAAGGTGCTGGAGCCCCACCATCAATCACCTCCATCCTTCCCTCTTTGCTGGGAAGTAGTCAACAATGTGGATAGGGCACAGCAATCATTCCCAAAGTCCTGCAGTCTCTTTGGGACTATTTTTCAGTCTTTTCTTTTTGCAGTCTGTTTCATCCTTCCCTGGTTGTGTCAAGGTCCAGAATTCACTGGCCAGATCTGCTTATCTTGACCATCTGTCATGATTTAGCCCCAAAAGGACCACACAGATACTCACTCCCACCCCCACTCCCCTACCCCCCACTCCTGGCCTTAGTGTGGAAGAGAGTCAAGGAAAAAAAAAATAAGCCTCATGGATTGAGACAAAAACAGTTTCATAATTGAAACAAATTATAATATAACAATAGTAATGAAAATGAGAGAGAGAACCAGCACCCAAGAGAAGTGATGCACAATGCAATTGTTCACCACCAGCTGACTGATGCCACACCTGCTCCAAAGCACCAAAGTGTCTCCTGGTCAAGTTCCCCCTGTTTATATGCTGAGCATGACATTCTATGGTATAGAATATCTCTTTGTCTGGTTCGGGTCAGGTGTCCTGGCTGTGTTCCCTCCTGGCTTATGTACATCCTCACTGGCAGAGCATGAGATACTGAAGTCCTTGATTTAGGGTAAACACTACTCAAACCCACCTAAAACAGTGTGTTTTATTCTCATCCTAAATCCAAAACATGACCCTGTGCCAGCTACTAAGAAGGAATTTACCTCTATCTCAGCCAAAACCAGGACACCATCACAGTAGGGAGTTTTTCTGCCCTCAAATCCCTACTGCAAAGTCCCTGGACCTGGCCCAGCTCCCTCACAGCCACATCTCTGCCCCCATTGCCTTTGCTGGACTCACTTTCTAGTTGACCCTCAGCCTGGCCTCATGCCTATGGCCCTCTCCAGCCACTCTGGGGCTGTGTGACCCTAGTCCCCTCACCAGGCCTGATCCCAGCAACCTCCCCCAGGCTAATGCCCTGTCCTGACCTCAGAGGCACCTGATGCCCTGTCTCCATCCCAACAGAGGTGCCTGATGATGTCCTGGGCTGTAGTACCCTGTAACAACAGGCTGCTGTTTGTTAAATCGTGACAGCTGTGGTGTGTCATTAACCTTACTCACAGATGTGAAGTCAGAACATGATAAATCATAATCATCAGATAATTTAAAAAACATGCTAAAGCTGGTTTAGACAAAAAAAAACCCCAAACCCCTACATTTAGAATATCTAGTATTTACTTATATTTGAAACTGGATTATTTAGATAATATAAACACATTTTCTGTGTTAGAGAAATATGGCTATGATACTATTGTAATGGGTTTATATTTTATATATTCATGATTCTTATATACACTATAGCTTTTTGATTTCTTTTCAATTGAATCTCTAATAATTTTAAGAGGAAATAAAAGCCTACAATCTTTCTTCATCCAGAACATCTTGCCCATTTCAGTACAAGTCACTAATTCTCATTATTGCATTACTTCCCCTTAGTGAGCACAATATGCCTGTATTAGTTAAGTTGCCTTGAACTTAAGGTTCAAGTCTGTTTTATTCAGATTATCCTAAAAGACTGCATTTAAAAACACCCTTTTCTCCTTCCCAGGCTCTACCTTCTTCCCCTTCAGCAGTGCAAGGAGACAGAATGGGGGTTTACAGTCGTGTTTTTTCTCCTGCTGCTCAGGAAAAGGAATCCTTCCCCTGCTCCAGCATGGGGTCCGTCCCACAGGAGACAGTTGTCCACAAAATCCTGCAATGTGGGTCACTCTTCCATGGGTTGCAGTCCTTCAGGCACAGCCTGCTCCAACGTGGGTCTCCCAGGGAATCGCAAGTCCTACCAGGAAACCTGCTCCAGTGTGGGCTCCTCTCTCCACAGGTCTGCAGGTTCCTGCCAGGAGCCTGCTCCAGCACAGGTTTCTCATGGGTTCACAGCCTCCTTTTGAGCACCCACCTGCTCCAGCGGTGGATCTCTGCATCTCCATGGATCTCCATGGACTTCAGGAGAACAGCTGTTTCACCATGGGCTGCATCATTGGTTGCAGAGGAAACTCAGCTCAGGTGCTTGGAGCATCTTCCCCTCCTTCTGCACTGACCTTGGCGCCTGCTGAGTTGTTCCTCTCACATATTCTCACCTCGTTCTTCTCTGGCCATAATTACATCTGCACAATAACTTTTTTTCTTTCTTTTTTTCTTGAATATGTTATCACAGAGGTGTTACCACCATTTCTGATTGGCCCAGCCTTGGCCAGCAGTGGGTCTGTCCTGGAGGCACCTGGCATTGGCTCTGCCAGACATAGGGAAGCTTCTGGCAGAAACCTCTGTAGACCCTCCCACTACCAAAACCTGGCCATGCAAACCCAATATACCCATCTGTTTGACCGAGGGGAGCCAGTAGAGGCAGTGGGTTTGGATTGTAGCAAAGATTTGGCTCTTCACATAAGATTAGTATGACAGGGTACTTAAGGGTTCATTTAATTTAACTTCTGCTGCAAATTTAAAGGTGTATTTTGATAAAATAAAATACACATATATGACTGATTTTATTTTGAGTCTGAGACAGATGTTGTCTCTTGGCTAACAGGTCAATGCTAATAAAACTAGCCATCTGGCAATCAAGTCAGAAAAGAGAGCATACAGATCAATCATCACCCAGAAAAATTAAGGGAATGTGTCCTAAAATAAACAAACACAACAATAATTTGATCTTGTATTTAATGAAATAGCTTTTCCATTTTTTGACAATTTAAAATCTTTTAAAAATTCGATGTATAATTAATCTATACATAAAATACATATAACCACATACAAAACACTATATATTTAAGTATATAATGAAACTGTATGTTGAAATGTAGCTTATATAGCAATACTCATGCTTAGTGCTGCAAAAATCTAAGACGATATAAACAAACTGCCACACAGACGAGAATATCTAAATGGGTGACATCTCTCTCTAGAGCACATCAAGACATTCTGTGATCCCCAAAGAGATTTGCAAGTCTCCCTAAACTTTTGTGCTTATCAGGTAATATCAGGGAAAAGGTTTTAATGACATCAACTGATAATAGAGAGAGAGAGCTTATGATAGGTAGCTCAGAATAGATTTCCATACATTCTTGAAAATACATGAAATCTCCCTTTACCTAGATTCATAGCAAACTTCAAGACATTTAACTAGGTATACCTGGGTCTGACTGGGATGGAGTTAATTTTCTTCTCAACAGCCTGGAAAGATCTGTGTTTTAGGTTTAGATTTTTGGCTAAAATACCGATGATAACACATCAATATTGTGGTTATTGCTGGACTTTGCTTGCATGGCATCAAGCTTTTCATTCTGCTGCAACTGTGAGCAACGAGGGTGTGGGCAAGAGGTTGGTCAGTGCAAGTAGATAAATAGTGAAAAAAAATTATTTCATAGCATGGAACATAATTTTCAGCAATAAAATTGGGGACATGTTATTTACAAAGCAGCCTTTGCTCAAAGACTCTCTGGGCATTCTCCTTGTGGGGCGAGATAAGCAGTTACATTTAAATTGCTTGCTTTTGGGGAGTGTTGTTTTGTGTTTGTTTTATCTTTATTTTGTTTTGGATTTGATCTGGGTTTTTTCCTCTTTTCCCTCAGCTATTAAATGTTCTTTATCTCTACCCATGAAATTTCAGGTTTTGCTCTTCTGTTTCACTCCCACATCTTACTGGGGAGGCCAGGGAGTGAGTGTCTGTGTGAGAGCTCAGTTTTTGCCTGGGCTCAAGACACCAAAGTCTTGTTTAGAAGCCAACATGGGTCTTGGGAATTTTTAGATAATTACAGATTTGATTGGAATATGCTAGTCTGCATTCATAGTTATTGTAACAGTTTAGCAGGTAGTTGGCAGGTACTTACTTGCTGTTGCTTGTCACAAAGTTGACTTGATAGCTTTTGATACCATTTTCTTTGTTCCTCCACTTGCTCTGTGGTGCACTCCCTCTCTTGCTGTACATTGAACTCCAACCCAGCTGTGTTCAGCTTTTTTTGTTTGTTCTGTTTCTTCATCATTTTGCCCAGCAGTACTGTGGTAAAAACACCGGCCTTTAGCCTAATCTGCTGTTTGGGCCGTGCACTGCTGCCATCTCAGCACTCCAGGAAAGAAATTGTGAAAATTTAACACTTAGACTTTTATCTTCTTTCCCTCCAGAAGTCAATTAATGGGGGAATATAAGAATGGCACTTCTCCCTTCTCTTCCTCTGGGACATGTGTTTCCTGCCTTGTTGCAATCACCCTTCAGTTCTTGAATCTCCCTGTGTAACCAGAATTCTTGTATTGGAATATTCTATGAATTTAGCTTTGTGTTTAGCCAACCACTTGGGAATGCTACACACAGATGTGCTCTAGACAGACAAGGGTGGCAAGGTGTGAGAAGAATTTAGAGAGGTGCTTATAGTGTTTTTCCCTCTGATGGTGTGGGACTTCATGACAAAACCAGTATGATAACCTGTTGAAGTGGCAAACCTCATGGATTTGAGAAAGGATGCCTTGCCTGCAACAAAGAGATAGAAAATGTTAAAATATATGCTACACCTACTGAGCTTGTGTTCTGCACCCTCAACGAGGCAAGAGGGTCTCTGGATCCAGTTTATTTTCTATAATCTAATTAACAATAAAATCAGGCATAATACAAAATTAGTGTTTAAAGCAACCAAAGACTTATCTTCCACCTTACTTAATTAGAAGGATTCCTCAGTTGCAGAAGGAACAGATCAAGTTTTTGTATATGAGTTGTTTGGTGGTTTGGTTTGGTTTGGTTTTTTTGTTGAGTCTGTTTTCAAGTGCCTACAACTTTAGAAGCTAAAAACTGTTGAGTAGATCAGTCTTATTTCTGAGAGGTGTGGTATTTGCTGTAACTGTTGACTGTAGATTACTTTCAAGTCTTCACTTCTAGTCTTCCTCATCAGTCACACTGATCTTTTCAGCAAAGCTAAGTCTTCATATTCTTGTGAAATATCAGATCAATTGGGACTACCTATTATTCCTCAGTTCTGGTTCTACAGCTTTGCTTTCAAACACACTTCTAAAATGCAGTCATAGAGCACCTATGAAGGTATCATCCTGTCTCAGTCATGCTGAGGAGTACTATCCCCCAAGAGTCTCATCTCTATTAGTAGTTATAGTAACAAGATCTGAATGAGACAATGCTGAAAGCTAAAGCCTGAGAATGGTAGTTCTGAGAATAAGTGGATATGTCTGCCAGAGTTTTGCTCTAGGGATGAAACTTTGGTTTATATCAAGGAAGACCAAGAAATAAATCTCTGTCTAACAGCCCACTGAGATTTTTTTCATTTTATACAGAGTCTGCAGTTTCATGTGACATAATTTCTGAATTTCAAAATATCCTGAAAATTTCACATGCCTCAGAGATTTTAACTGCTGTTGTTTAGTGCTTAAGACACTAGGTAAGCATCTGATTATCTTCCTTTTGCCCCTCTCTCATCACTTCTCACTGCCACACCCAGAAATGTGGGCACAGTGTGTATCTCCTTCCGTTCCTGATAAAAGAACTGAGAGAATTTGGAGAAGACTATGAACTTTCTAATTCAATTACTAACTGATGTGTTTCCATGGTGCGCTGTGGGAGATATTGTGAATAGCACATCCTGCAGTCCGACCAAGGCAGTTCATTCTTGCTATATGGAAGAAATCGGTGTTTGCCATTTTGCTTGTAGCAGTAAAAAAAATCTATTTGAGAAACCATGTATTGATGATCAAAACTAGGTTATCTTTCCATTGGGAAGTAAATCACTTGCACTGGCTCTGGCTGGGATGGGGTTAGCTTTTTTCCTAGCAGCCCACACGGTGGTGTGTTTTGGGTTACTGGCCAAAAGTTTGGATAAGACTACAGTGTTTTGGGTATTGCTAAACAATGCTTAGAGCAGATCAAGGCTCTACAATTTACCCTTTTTCCTTTTTTTTTTCCTTTTTTTTTTTTCCTTTTCCTCCCAGTTTGTCCTGCTCCAGATCAAGTAGTCTGGAAGTGAGCAAGAAACTAGGGGGGAACATGCATGGGAGCGCTGACCCAAATTTGACCACTAGTAGTAGATTGAAGAGCAGGGGCACTGTCCTCCAAGGTGGCTGGACATCAGTCTACTTGTGAAAGGTGGTGAATGATTCCTTTGTATCACCTGCTATTTTCTTCCATCCTTCACTTTCTAAACTGTCTCTATGTTGACCCATGATTTTTCAGGTTTTGCTTTACTTCTCTCTTCCATTCTGCTTAGGAAGCGGAGAGTGAGAGACACTGTGTGGGTGTTTAGATACTGGATGGGACAATTTGTTATGTCAGTTTAGAAAATTGTCAAAATTGTTATTGATAACATCAGCCTTTGAATTTTTTTTTTTTTTTTTTTGTTGCAGATTTGGTCACTGAAATATGTAAGTGATTGGAATTTTCTTTTTAGCGTAATTCTTGCTATGTTACAATATCTGCAATTTATAGCAATTAAAATTAAAAAAACCCCTCAAGCTCATTAATGTCTTGATGTAATAGAAGTAAAAATTAGTAATTTTTGGAGAATTCCATAAGCAGGAAGGTTGCAGCCAAACACCGCCATTAATTTTGGATGGCTTAGGTTTCAACCCTGTTTTTATTTTCCTTTTTGTAATAAAAATTCCCTTTGTTATTTTATTAATCTGAATATTACTAGATTATGACCTATTTGCTTAGGAAATTGAGTTATAAGTTATAGATCAGTTCTTCCATTCAGTTTGCACTCCAGTTTCCTTATTTTGAAATACAGCAAAATTTGTTAATCAACTGAACAACAAAATATGGGGAATCAGTTTAATTACAGGTGATGGAAAAAGCAATATCAAGGTTTGGGAAAACTGAAAATGAGTATTGTTCTGCCAGTATTAGCAAACTAGCTGGTAGTGAGATTGGGGGATTTTTGCTACTGTTATTCTGTATATCTGCATATCAGATTTTTTTGTAGATTTTTCATTCCTTTAGGTTCTCTTACATTAACAGAAACATTTTCTATAAAATATTTTTTCTGTGAAATTAATGCATGTCTTCAATAATTAGATATGTCAAGTATAAAAAAGAACAGAAGAAAAGGAAAAATAATCCACAAAGAAAAATAAAGCTAGACTATGTCTGTTCTGTGTCTGAAACAAGATCTGTCAGGGTAAACCCTAAACTAAGCAGAGCACAGCACATACATACATTGGCTCTTGTGCAGAGTCTGACTTCATGTTTTCAGCCCATGCATAGAAATGAAACAACACAGCTGGAGCCACTGCCTGGAAATAGCCTGTTATCAGAAACCTGGCACAACTGATGGAATGTCACAAGCAAGGAGCATGTGTTTTTCATTTTAATGACAACAACTTGTGTAGTAAGAGCATCTGGTGCCTGAGAATATGGCTTTGCATATGTCTGAATCTGTGCTTTGTTTTTTTGCTTATTCAGGTGATTTAGTACAATATAAATGTGGACTAGATTTCACTAGACAGGATTTTTAAATTATTTCAGAAGTCAGGAAAGGATCTCTTCCAAATTTCATTCTCAGTGTTGAAATTACAGTTATCATAGAATCATAGAATATCCTGAGTTGGAAGGGACCCACTAGAATCATCAGAGTCCTGGCCTTGCCCAGGACAGACCCAAGAATCACACCATGTGCCTGAGAGTATTTTCCAAAGGCTTCTTGAACTGTCAGGCTAGTGCTGTGACCACTTCCCTGGGGAGCCTGTTCCAGTGCCCAATCACCCTCTGGGTGAAGAACCTTTTCCTAATATCTAGCTTAACCTTACCTGAAGCAGCTTCATGTCTTTTCCTTGGGTCCTGTCACTGGTCACCAGAGAGAAGAGACCAGTGCCTGCTCCTCCTCTTCTCCTCATGAGGAAGTTGCAGACTGCAATGAGGTCTCCCCTCAGTCTCCTCCAGGCTGAACAGACCAAGTGACCTCAGCTGTTCTTCCTGTGGCTTCCCCTCTAGGTTACACCATTTCACATACTTACAGTCAGTCCTCTGTTGCAATAAAGTTTGGCAAGCTGACAATACCCTTCCAGATTTTAAAAGTATAGATATTTCTTGGCTGTTGAAATTGTATTTCTAAAAGCTGTAGTTTACTTACTTATCTTAGTGTTATACTCAGCTCCTTTACCTAGCCTATGAAAGGTGTCCCTGACCATAGGAAGGGGCTTGGACTTGGATATTTTTAAGGTCCTTTCCAGCTCAAGCCATTCCACGATTTTATGGTAACATATTCTTAGCTTTCATGTGACAACCATAGCTAAGGTAATCTAACCAGCTGTATGTCTTCAAGCATCAAAATATTATTCTTCAATAACACTGTAAGCAGCAGAAAGAGACAGGTAACACTTCCTGAACTATATAAGCAGCTATTCTTAGAAACACCATTAGTTTCTTTATTTTTATCAGTTGCTGCCTGAACGATCTGATATAAAGTTCAATATTTATAAAATTGTTGCCAAATTGTGAAGAGACTGCAAGTATGAAATTTGATGTTAAAAACCTTATTTCTTACAAAAATGCTGTTCACTTTCTTTTTCTTTCCCACTTGTTTTCTAAATGTTAATTTTATTTACAGAAGAATACTGGAAAAACTGTCCACATAATTCATGTTTAGAATTGCATAAAAGCATCTTCTGTTTCTGAAGAGATGTCATGATAATGGCTAGATGCTATTTTCTCAATGGAAGAAATGGATTTGGCTAAATATATTTCATTGCTTGTTGAATAATTTGGCTTAACAACCACTTCTGTTGGGGTGACTAACCTCATAACTTATTGACTACAATCTTTGATAAGTAGTGGACAAATTAATTCTGTACATTGAATAAGTTGTTTTTTCAGGTACTGTAGTGGCTTAAAATATTTTCTGTGTGGTCAAAATAAAAGATCCTGTATAAATTAATATTTATACTTATACACTCATAGAGTCATCCACAAATATAGCCAGACAACAATAAACACTTGAAAAACAAAGCAAGAAAACAAACATAAAAATTAGTTCATAGTTCATATGTATATTTTTCACATGCTCCTAGGAGGAAGGATAAAAGTAGTGCAGAAATAGAAGAGATAAGCTTAAAGAACTGGTCCTGTGATTCTCTACAGTTTAGTCATTTCTATATCCTGTCTAAGTCTGTTTAAAATTCTATAGATATCATTGAAATCTGTTAACCGTGAATTTTTTTCACACAACTAACCCCTGTTAAATTTTATATAGATTTTCTTTGTACATTTGAACTCCTCATGTCATCATTTTATCCCAGCTGGCAACTAAGCACCACACAGCTGCTCATCCAGTCCCCTTCAGCACGATGAGGGGAAGAGAATTGGAAGGATAAGAGTGAGAAAACTTGTGGGTTGCAATAAGAGCAATTTGTTAATTGAAATAAGAGAAAATAAAATAGTAATAATTATTATAATTTTAAAAATTGTAATGAAAAGGAAAATAAGAGACACAGACAGAGAGAGAGAGAGAGAGAGGGAGAGATAAAACACGGGAAAGAAAAGTGATACCCAGCCAATCCCTGAGCAGCAGCCCCTCCAGCCAACCATCCCCCTAGTTTATTGCAGACCATGATGCCGCATGGTCTGGAATATCCCTTTGGCTGGTTACGGTCAGATGTCCCAGCTGAGTCCCCTCACATCTTCTTGTGCACTCTCAGCCTCCTTGCTGGTGGGGTCATGTGAGGAGCTGAAAGCTCTGTGCAAGTGCTGCTCAGCAATAACAAAAACATCTTTGTGTTTTCAACACTGTTTTCAGCACACATCCAGAACATAGCCCTGTATTATCTACTGTGACAAAAAATTAATTCTACCCTGACAAAACCAGAACACTTTGTCTCCCCTTTTGTGTCAGTTTTGAAGGAAATTCAGAGATAGGAATTAATTCCTGAGATTCTTTAGGAAGCCTGTAGCTTCAAAAAAGAAAGCCTTTTCAACAAGGACACATAGTTTATCTTTATTTCTAGCTCATATAAAAGAAGAGTATAAGGGTTATCTTTTTTTTTTTTTACTGTCAGCCTNCAATAAGAGCAATTTGTTAATTGAAATAAGAGAAAATAAAATAGTAATAATTATTATAATTTTAAAAATTGTAATGAAAAGGAAAATAAGAGACACAGACAGAGAGAGAGAGAGAGAGAGGGAGAGATAAAACACGGGAAAGAAAAGTGATACCCAGCCAATCCCTGAGCAGCAGCCCCTCCAGCCAACCATCCCCCTAGTTTATTGCAGACCATGATTCCGCATGGTCTGGAATATCCCTTTGGCTGGTTACGGTCAGATGTCCCAGCTGAGTCCCCTCACATCTTCTTGTGCACTCTCAGCCTCCTTGCTGGTGGGGTCATGTGAGGAGCTGAAAGCTCTGTGCAAGTGCTGCTCAGCAATAACAAAAACATCTTTGTGTTTTCAACACTGTTTTCAGCACACATCCAGAACATAGCCCTGTATTATCTACTGTGACAAAAAATTAATTCTACCCTGACAAAACCAGAACACTTTGTCTCCCCTTTTGTGTCAGTTTTGAAGGAAATTCAGAGATAGGAATTAATTCCTGAGATTCTTTAGGAAGCCTGTAGCTTCAAAAAAGAAAGCCTTTTCAACAAGGACACATAGTTTATCTTTATTTCTAGCTCATATAAAAGAAGAGTATAAGGGTTATCTTTTTTTTTTTTTACTGTCAGCCTGGCAAGGAAAGCAGAATTAAGAGAATGGAAAGAAATACTTAAGACATAAGATGAGGCTGCAAGAACATAGCCTAATTTCTGTCTCCACATACACTCCAATCTTTTATGTGAGAAATGTCATTATCCTTCATAAAAGAAATAGGAGCAGCAGGTGGAGGAATCGGTAGATTATGTACAATGAGCAGAATTAGATTATGTACAATGAGCAGAACCTTTCAAATTTCACCTCTCCTAGATCTTGTGAGGACAGCTGTAGCTGCCAGGCGATCAAAGACTTGACCTGTCTGTTCTACTCTTAAAGAAGTATTTTAGGCAAGTTCACAGTAAGGTAGTAGCACGTCTTTCTGCTCTGTTTATGTTACTGTGCCTGTCAGCAAACTAACTTTTACTTTAGATTTAAGGGTAAGCTGTTAGACTCTTAATAATATGGATTTTGATAGTTTCCACTTTTTAATGGATTTTGATAATTTCCACTTTTTAATGAATAACAGTAGATAACCAATCTAGATGTTAGATCATTGTAGGAAAATTCACATTAACTTATGTCAATTCAAACTGTTTAAAAACTGCTGTGGCAGCTAGCATGGCAGATAACTTTAGGAATGCTCTATGTTTAGGTTTATCTCATATTTATTTGATTGCTTGGGGTTTTTGTAGACACTGAGTGCATTATACTAAAACTGCTTCCTGGTCTTATTCTATATGACCAGCTAAGCTATGTATCAGAGTTGTAATAGAGAAAATTTTATGATATATACACAGATGTAAGGAGAAAATTATTTGATTTATGTTGGTGATAACAAACTATAGATACCATAACAAGAAAATGGAATCACTGTGCATAAAACTGGTGGAGAGGGAATACAGTGTCATTTCCTACACCAAACTCTATTACTAAAGGACAGAAGATAAATATTGTCTTGCAAATCAATTCAGAAACAAGTAGTTTGAAAGGATTCAAAGCTGAAAACCTAACACAGTAAGTGCCTGAAGTTTGCTTCCTAGTTTAATGATCACAAGATGCAAGATGATGCAGACAGTGGAATTTATAAAATTGTAAAAGTCAAAATATGTTATGAATAACATTTATCTCGTAGATCACTGGCTAATGCATTAATTGCTGACTGCAGGGCCTGTTCATGTGTATCAGTCTAACACAAAATGGAACTGCACATAAAACTAAGAAACATATCAAAGCCTAGGAATAACATATTTTTAGAAGGACAAAAAACCAAGTGATTAGAATTTCAGAAATAAAAGTAAGAGAGCAGAAACCACGTTTTTAGAAAAGAGACCATAAATGATGGCAATCTAGTAAATGTACAAAAATTTACTCTAACAAAAAAGTAATCATACACTTTCAGTAGCTGATAAGGTGAAGTTTTAAAATTAGAGAAAACAAGCTATGGATAAAGAGATAACAAGGTCAAGAGCTTTTTTAGGAAAAAAAACCAAACAAAACCAAAACAAAACAACTACTTTCTTTTCTTTCTGCAAATGGTTGATGAATAAGAGTGGGTTTGAATCCTGAACATAGCTTAAGAGTAACTGAAAAACAACTGATAAACTATAAAAAAGACAAATTGAACATCCAAGTATTCCTCCAGGAGTTTGATAAATACTCTAGCAAGCAATATATTCAAGATTCACCTTTTCTGTGAGGTCCTATTTCTTTTTTCAGAGAATAAGCAACCCAAATTGAATGAATTTTTCTTGATTGGAGCTGCATTTTCTATGCACTCATATGAAATTTTCACAGTCAACAAATAAAACCCCTTTCATTGTTGCTGTGATTCTCTTTTTTCCTTTTTATTTTATTAGTTTTTAATGAAAGGGATGACTGAGAAAGACTAGGCTCTTGAGTTTTGGGGAGGCAAAAGAGGGGGGCTAGGGACCTGGTAGTTTCAGAGCTCTTTATATTAGATATTGGTTTTCTCTTCAGTGTATCAAAAGACATTTGATAATAGTGGTACTGCCTAATTATGAAGACATTTAATTAAATTCTTTAGTCAAATGCTTAGATGACATATCTTCGGTACAAAATATCTTATCTATGCCTACAACCAGAATTTTATGTCTATTGTTTTAAATACAAAACTGAAAAGAACAGCCCCAAGAGACTGTCTGTGTCTCCATCAGAAAGCAAACACAAATCTATACTTTTTTTGGCTTAATATGGCTTTTCTCTGTGGTCTGAAATCCTCGTTATTTATTCTGCTAGTTCCCCCACCCACACACACTTGTTAACAATTTAACTCATTTAATAATAAGATTAGTTGGAGAAAGCTTTAGAGTAACATAATTGCATCAAGGCAATAGTATTCATTTTCTTTGTTTGATTGATATTTGGCATAATCACCACATGCTCTCTTGCTGACTCTTATCTGGAAATTAGTGTTGAAAAGAAAAACTAGCATGTCAATGTTCTATTTTTTCTGCTTTATACTTTTTTTTCTGCTTTTTACTTCCTCTGAGTAATTCATTCTGTTTCTACTTCTGTTCCTAGGAAATTAGTGCCAGTAAGCTGTCCGTCACAGGTCTCTAAATGTCATTCCATAGAATGATTTTATAGTATTCACTTAAACGTCTTTTTTTATACTTGGTCTCCTGCCCTCTCAATATAGGTCAAGTGCAATTGCTTTTCCAAAGGTTTATTGATGACAGTGGAATTGAGCCAGACTCTACTGGCTTGAATCTCAATTACAGTGAAGGTAGATATAAATTTCAGTCATAAAGATTCACGTGCAGTCACAAATTTAACTGTTTCACCTCTGATTAATTATATATTTGACTTTGTAATTTTTTGTACTTAGGTCTTTCAAAACACTGTGGGACACTAAGCTCTCTAAGAAAATCAGTAGGTATAGCAAGTAACAGATTAAGTCTTCTATTGAAGCCTCCATTCTCAGTATAAGATAAGTTCAAAAAGTTTCCAAAAAGTTTGGGAGAGATATATGACATACTGGCAAAGCTCTCTGTTGGACTGGAAACACCGACACCCATATGAGTTATCACCTGTACTTGACACTTTATCATCTGTACACAATAGCCAGATTTATAGCATGGACTCTCAGAAAATCTGTCTGAAGATCTGGTAATAAAGTTCTCTTTGTAGAAATGGTGATAGCCCCCTTCCCCATCCCTCTTCTATCTACCAAATAGTTGCTCTACACTTCACCTTATCAATGAGAATCAATTTATTTTGACAGCTCAAAACTTTAAAAATCGCCTCCCAAACATACTGGAAGGTTCATTTTTGAAAGTAATGTACAAATACTGAGTAAATTGAAGCTAAATCTCTGCTACTGATCCAAAAATGTATGTGTTCTTGAGTGATTATGAAGTTTTCTCTCACAAAATTACTTGTTCTGTTTGACAATAAAAGAAAAAGTGGAGACAGTAGTGAGTCATAATACTCACTGGCTGAGTGTAAGGGTATGTGGAAGCAAAGTGCCTGCTCCTTTAAGTTTTCCTGGCCAAAGGATAAAGAAACCAGAACATACAAATCTGACCAACACAATAATAAGGGATGTAGTGATAAGAACAAATCTGGTAAGTGGCATGAATTGGTAAGGATATACCATTTAGGAGAATGCTTGTTTTCTTGGTTTTGATTACTTGATTATTTTTATGTTTTGCAAAATATTATCACTGGAGGGAACAAATCCAAATCAACAAAAAAATCAAACAAAACCAAGCAACCAACCAACCAAAAAAAAATCAACCACACAACCAAAAAAACCCAAAGAGAACGCCAGCAAACCAAAATAAATGGAAAAAAGTCCCCACCAACATGTATCATATGTATAACTTCTTAATTTATAGAAGACTAGAGTGCAGAATTCTTAATATTTCATTCCTCACAAATGTACCCAGAAATGGGAACCTGACCTACCCATTTTTATGGTTTCAGAATGTCTTTATTTTTTGTAATCCTGTATCTTTAACAAGTACATTGACAATTATTCTTCCACTTGTCAGTTTTTTTACCTTCCAATAAGAAAATTTTCTAGGGTAGGAAAGCTATGGATTGTAATTAAGAATGAGAACTTAGTTCTCCTACTTAATGAATGACTGGTCTGATCATTGAGATGCTTTGCAAAGAGTTTGTACAGCCCTCATTGTTACAGTCTGAGCATTTATATCTAAATTAGTCTCGAACCTAGGAGGTACAAATGCTCAATGCCAAATGATATTAGGCAGAAAATGAGCGCCCAGGGAATAACGGTGGAATAGACAGGAGCGCAGCTGACAATTGAGCATTTACAATAACACAGCCGTTAGACCCCCAAAAAAGGTGTGTGTGGTTTGTTTTTGTTTGTTTCTTTGTTTGTTTGTTTGATTGATTGATTGTTTTTCCCCCTTGGTATAATGTCTAATTCCTGTAAAATCTAGATTGAGTTTTATAAATTACTTTCTTGAGCTCAGGCTTCTGTGTCTAAATTTTTGTTACATACTTGCTTGTTCATGAGATAAAAATGTTATAGGATAATCAATCCTTTCTACATTTTTCTCACAAGAGGGTGAATTCTTGAAACTAGGTGATATGAACACCAGTGAAATGTCATCCAGGATGTATCTCAGGGAAAGCACGTAGATTCACATTCGTTATTTTTCCCTAACATGATAGGTTTGTTCATCCCTTTGCAAATCATTTGTAGAGAACAACTGCAACATCCATGTTGCTTACGGTTGATAAAGCCCCCCTGCCCCGCCCTCCCCTGAGCATATGCTCAGTACAGGAAAAATAAACAAATGCACAAATTAAAGATATTGTGTGAGCATTCAGATTACACATAATGATTTTTACAAACAAAATTTTAATGTACAATATGGGCCATTATCTATTTTTCATATATTTAAGAATTGATTTTGAGGTGATAGAAACTTTATTGTCTTGCTCCACTAATTGCTAAGTTTAGTGGGATACTAAGCCCAAAGCTAATAAGCTCAACTAGAGATTATAAGGACTGTGTTAAGAAAGGGTCTAACAATTTTCTGATCCTTCCTCTTTTAGCTTTCCATTAAGGCAATTACAGAATCCTTGAAAGAACCAGTTTGTGGTCTATTTTTTGTGTTCTTTGTGTTCTTTCAGAAATGTTTCTCTTATTCCTAAAACAAGTTCATCATAGAAAGAATTCCCTTTCTCAGTCTTGAGCTCTGTTAGATAGGAGCATTGCTGTGGAAGGAAATAAGTTTACTAAAGTCATTATTTTAAATGTCGTCCTAGAATCTAACCACATCCCAGAAACAACCCAAGACCTGGCAAGTCATTCAAAGACCACACTATTGCCATCTGCAGTTCTCGTCAGAGTTCCTTCCTTTGTGGTTCTCAGCCATATGGATACTTTGATAGATGGTCTTTTCGGAGGGAAAAATCCCAAAGTTAATTAGGAACATATTAAAACCTAGTTGAGATCAGTACCTGAGAGTACTACAAAATTGGTAGAATTAGCTTACTAGGATAATCCTGAAAGTATGGAATTTATCACAGTGACTGAATGAGAAAAAAAAAAGTAATTTCCTGGATTGGTTAGTTTGTTTCTCTCTCCTGAATTATATTCTGACTTGTGGCAACCAGCCACAGTACTTACATTTCTCTATTTCAATTTCTGCAATTATAGTTTAGAAGGACTGTATCTATTTTATATATATACAGTTTATAGGGGCTGAATGAAATTGTATTTTCTAGTTCAAGCAACAATACTTACCATCTCTCCACTCTTCTCTGCAACTCCACACTGGATGCTGCTTGTGTTGCAGTCACCCAGCCCTCGGGTGGGCTGTGTTCCTCGGGTGCCCATCAAGCTATGGCCATCCAATGGCGAGATTTCCCCACCTCGGGTAGCTTGGAAGGCGGGTCGGAGGATGGCACTGAGGTTTGAGGCACCGCCCATTGCACTGCCTATTGCACCACCCACATCTAGAACCTTCTCCCTCATTCGGTACCCCATTGGATTGTTACCCTAGTTCCCTCCTCCCAGTTTACCCCGTTGGTTTCTGTAACCTTCACTCCACCCCTGTTGCTTTACCCCATTGGTTGTACCCTTATTCTCCTCCCCTAATCCCTGCTGTATAAAACCCCTGGACACCCCTCAGATTTCGTCTTTTGTCACTGGACCCTCCATGGATAAACCTGGTTAGAACCCACACAGAAGACTCCTCTTGATTCTTTACCTCTGCCTACGGGCGTCTATCATCTACAGTTTGGGGATTGCTCCCTCTGTTGCAGAGCCAGCCACAGATTACTGTGGCATACCAGAGATGTCTGCAGAAGGACGCTGTGCCTCCATGGGGAAACCAGATAGCATCAGTTTGTCCAGTTTTGCAAGATTTCTGTATTCGACTAGATTATATTTTTTTCTTTGAATGTGACATTATATTGTTTTCGCATCTAAAAGTCTCCAGAACTTGAAAGAATTTTAGAGCCACATTAGTCCGACATATGAGGGTAAAAAAAAATAAATTGAAACTACATGAGTAACAGTTATAACAATCACTTTTGGAAGTGCCTGAGAAACTACTTTGAGGCATTATTTGACAGTAAGTACATCAAGTACTGGTTGGCTAGTTCAGTTGTCAAAGCTGTGCATCTAGGTCAGAAGAGTAGGTGAGAAAGACACTAAGGAAAATCCCCAAGCTCAGTTTCCAGGACCTGAGATCGTATATTAAATTATAAAAGTTCACCAATACAATTAGATATCCTTTGTTTTATGTCTAGGTTAACTTCTGTATGTACATAGTGTAGATTTTTTTATTTATTTTCTCTTTTTCTCCAGATTTCAGTTACATTCCATCTGGGACCAAAAAATAAATACCTACCACTGTAGCATCTGACTGAAGTTAGAACTACATGTTGGAATCTAAGAGATTTTTATCCAGAGTTATAAATATCAAATATAAAATGTGAATATATTTGGATCAACTCTCTTGTTTTAATTTTCAAAGCTTACTGATCAAAAATTACTCTGCTGCCTTACCATATATTTAGGAAGAGAAGTTTCTTTTTGTCAACAAAACTGAAGTTTCTGTGTTATTCTGGTCTGCATAATATGATGGAGTGTTGCCCTATAGCTGAATAGAAACAGATGTATATGGAGAAAATAACAAAAACAGACACAGATGGTGTATCACATGTATAACTTCTTAATTTATCCCTCATTGTGTGATACAATTATCCCGGCAAGTAGGCTGTATTCATCCCCTTTTCACAGATTCTGCCAGTTCCTGAAGGGACACTTTTCTGGATTGAGCTATAAACTGCCAGGGCAGCACAAAAAGATTACTCAGTCTCTCATTGCACCTATTCTAGGTCCCTTCCCTGTCCATTTTTCCATTTGTTTGTTTGTTTACTTATTTCCCTTTGAGTAACTGTGGTTATGGTGAAAGGACTCTTTTAGTTAATTTTTTCATGGAAATAGTGATGTGGTTTTCTTTAGGCAAAAAACCCCGAAAACCAAACCCAACAAAACTCATCCCATTTCCTATATAATATTTGCAGCTATAGAATCCTCTTTTCCAAAGGATAATGTGTTATTTTAACTTTGTGCTCAGAATTTATATTAATCTCATGAAATTTTTATAAACTCAATCTCAACAATGTTGAGTTAACTCTGAACTTTGCATAATGAATATTAAATTGGGACTTTGGTTTGAATCCCAAGCTTCTCAGTGTTTCCCCACCAATTTGTTAAAAGTGATATCCTGTCATAGCCTTAAAGCTATGATCTCTTTAAGCTTATGGAAATTGTGAGTATGGAAAAATTATCCAGGTAAGTATGGAAACAAAAGGTATTCATGATTGTATTAATTCAACTTCAATGGTAGGTGGCTATAATAAAATAAAGATGTGTCACCAAAAGAATTATTGGAAAGGAGGCTACACTGAAACAAGTTACATTGGTTGTTTTGTCTGTGATTTGTTTCAAATCTTCTTTCTCTTTTTTCCTTTCTTTTTTCCTTTCTTTTTTCTTTTTCTTTTTCTTTTTTTTCTTTTTCTTTTTCTTTTTCTTTTTCTTTTTCTTTTTCTTTTTCTTTTTCTTTTTCTTTTTCTTTTTCTTTTTCTTTTTCTTTTTCTTTTTCTTTTTCTTTTTCTTTTTCTTTTTCTTTTTCTTTTTCTTTTTCTTTTTCTTTTTTTTCTTTTTTTTTCTTTTTTCTTTTTTCTTTTTTCTTTTTACTTTTTTCTTTTTTTCTTTTTCTTTTCCTTTCCTTCTTCCTTTTGAAAAGGATTAAAAAGATAAGATGCTTGACTATTCCTGGTTCCATTAACAGTATGGAGCTATACTCTTGGCTGCATTACTTTAGGTCAGCTTTGCAAAAGTCCATGGCTTTATGACACTTTTTGCCCACTAAAGACCTGACTCATAGATCAGGAAGAAAACACTGAATCCTTTTTAAGCAAGCAAACAAGAAGCAACACTGGAAAAGGTTTCCTGAGAAGGTTGTAGATGCCCCATCCCTGGAAATATTCAAGGTCAAGTTGGATTGGCCTCTGAGCAACCTGCTCTAGTTGAAGCTGTCCCTGCTCATATAGCAAGGGGTTTGGACTAGAGGGACTTTAAAGGTCCCTTCCATACCAAACCCTTCTGTGATTCCATGGCTTCAACAAATGTGTAAATATGCTGTTCATATTTAGTGTTCTTACACAAGGAAAATTACCTGTTTCTTTTTAAGAATTTTCTTAAATTTTGCATATATTTTCTTTAACACCAAACTGTATCACTAGGCATGTTTTCAAACTAGAAAAACCCCTGTTGAGATGAAGCTGATATATGGCCATATTGGTAGCAGTGCAGAATAAAAAAGCCTTCATACCTTGGATAAAATATGACGGAGGAATCTTTGAAAATGTCTCATTGCAGTAAAAAATCAAATAAAGGAACAAAAAATATTATGAAAATACTCATCAGAAAACAAATCAATCTATATTACCTGTGACCCCTTTTTTTTCCTCTGTGGTCACAGTTCTGTACGCAGGCAGGAGTATCCCCCATACTAGATGAAAGGAAAACATCAACCTGTATTCTTGTCTGGTTTTGAGTTTGGTCTACCTCAGTTATTCCAGTTTTTTACTCCGCGGCTTTCTGCTTCCCTGAAGATCTCCCACAAGGTCCTAGTCCAAGGTTCTGGCCAGATCTTTGTCCTCTGGTTCTGCCAAAGACAGTAACAAAACTCCATTAGGAATCCTTAACTGTTCTTAAGCCACCTTTTCCAGCAACCCTCATTTCCCTCTATCCTGAGATAAAATCGGCCAAAAAGCACACATACACCAAGTAAGCATCCACGTATTTGCATGAGATGGACATGCTTCACTGTCTGTACTACATGCAATTCTTCTGACTTTAGTATTTTTGGACGGAGAAGACCAGGTCCATGTTTGTGCTTTGACTACAAAAAGCTAATAACAAAATGGACTGGATTTACTAAAAACTTGCACATTTCTTCATCAAACTAAGATTTCTACTGTGACTATTAAGATGTCAAATAGCAGAAATGTAATGAACCTTTCTTCTTTCTTTTTTTTTTCTGAAAAGCTCCAGATTTTTGATTGTTAATATTTTTTTAATTATTTGGATTCTTTTTTTTTCATTCCCTTTTTTATGGTACAATAAAAAAGAAAAATATATCATGCAATTTGCCTTTTTTATTCCAAAGAAAGCAGTGCAGAAAAGATATCTGTAGTGTCAGTGTTGAGAAGCATGCAATGGAGCTCTTTTGATTTCTGGTGGTGACAAAACCAGACAGAAAAACTCTTAGCTCCTTATGACTCATCACAAATCCTTTCAGCTAGTAATATTCATGTTTTGTACCTGTTATCAGTTAAGTGAAAGCACTATGATGTGAGAAAATATATTTAGCTGCTCTTTCTTTTATGAAATGTTGGGAGAAAATTTGCTTAAGTATCCAACTTGAACAGATGAATTAAAATTCCACAGCTATGTAAGTCAGGAACTAGGGTCCTCTTTCTGATAGCAGTATGTCCTACAGAGGATTTCACAGGTATAAGATCCTAGAGCTGGAAAGGAAGATGGCTGATGAGACATTTGATCTCATGTTTGCTAGCAAGAGTTGTTTTGAATACTGGAGTCTAGAATAATGCTTAGCAATTTCCAAACTGCATTCACGTGTCCTGGTGCATATGCTGCGTATCACAATCAACACTAAGAAAATACAGCTGTGCTGCAATGAATTTCTGTCCTGAGAAACTGGACAACCACGATTCAAGGCCTTGCATACCACACTTTATTTCACAACTTAGGCTGCACCAAGCTTTAGATCTGTGAGGCGTGGTATCTATGGCAGCTATTTCTTACAATAGCAACATTGGCTTTTTCCTAGACCTTTTCTAGGTCATGTTTTCTGTGTGTTACTTCTCTGTTCTGTGAATGAGGGAATTACTTCAACAAAGGATAAGAAATGTTCAGATTTTCTGTTCCTGTTCCTGCAATTCCTCAAATCCGTTTTCATTGAAATAGAGAGATTTTCTTTCCTATCACTAACTAGATTATGTCTAAAGATCTGACTTTCAAACATTGCCATTATAAATTATTTAATTTTGATTCACCTTATTGAAAAAGCACTTTTTTTGATCTGCCCTTGAATTAAATACTGTGCTAGGATACATACTTATGTTTCTAGTGTTATAGGATGCTATCCTTTATTTCAAACAATTCATTTTTTTCTGAAGTATTTTTTTTACAGTGTATGAACTTCAATAAAACAGAGTATTATTTATTTTCTTCTAGAATATCATGTAATCATTTCATGATGGATGTACCAAAAACTCCATGTAATTAATTTCTTTACCTCAGGTACTATTTTATATGTTTTGAATTAATTTATTTCAGTATAAGAGAACATTTCATCACACTTGTTCATACCCAGAATTTTGCTTACAGAGCAACACTGGGGTTTTTTCTGCATAGAAACAAACTTTATTCTGCTAATGAATAAAAGACAATTTGTTTTGATTAACTCAGTTGTTGTCTTTATAAAGATTTCAAAGAAATTCTGCTGATATATACACAAATTCAGAGAATTATATTCAAAAGCATTTTTGATACAACAAGCACCAAATTAAAAAATATTTTGTATCTTTTCCTAAATAAAATCAACCAAATTTAATTAAGTTCTCCTAGGTTTCACTATTTCTTTAACAAATTACAGATGTATATGCTACTTCTACTGCAAAGCATAATACTTAGAAACAATTAACAACAGCAGTAGTGTTACTTCTTCCACTACTCCTACTCTTCCTTGTTTTATGCAAGCCCCATAAGAAATTACATCTTTTTATTCAGGATTTCCAGTTGACGTGTTACCAATCCAATTAGAAACATTTTGCTACATTCAGTTTTGAGTTTTGCCATAGTTTTTAGTTTTTTTATTGTGATCGCAATTATGTAAATAATATCATATTCAGGAATACCAGGTATATGAAAAAATGTCAATGTTACTAGGAAAAGGTAGTGTGGGATAAATAAGGAAATGTGTTTCATGTTTATGTGATCTTGATCTGTCTGCATCTGGAGATCATATAAATTATCATCGAAAGTAATATAGGATTGGGTAACAGATTTTCTGCTCATTAAATGGCAAAAATTTAAAGGAAGTGTGTAGATGGAGATAATTTTAAGACCAGTTAAAATTAGCTGAGGCATATTAGTTTCTCATAAGGAGACAAGAAAACGAAGAGGTAAAAACATACATTTATACTCTGAAGTATGAAAGTGTAAATTTTTCATTCAGGTAATGAAGTTCCAGTGACATTTTACAAGGAAGAGGTAAATATGGTGTGGAGTTCTTGTGACTTAACATCAGGGAAAGTTTCTAGAGATTTGTAAAACTGATAAATGTTCAGGAAAAGAAGAACCTACCAAATAAGAAAAATCAAAAAAGTTTAAGTTTTAAAGGTTTTTTTAAAATCAAAAAATTAAAAAAGAATCATAAAATCTTAGGAGACATATTTTTTTCGTCTCTATAAATATGCAAAGAATCAATAACTATCAGCACTGATACAAGAAGAAATAGACATAAATTAATCAGGCTGTGAAAGGTCAGTTGGAAAACCTAGAGAATTTACGATATATTCTTCCATGGTAAGAAATAAGGAAAATTCAAGTGTCTGTAATATCTCCTATATTAAATTTATACCGGCATTAGTAATAAGATTGGCAGAGCAGATTAAAAAGGTGATTCCCTTCAGATATGTTTTTTCTGAAACTTGCATTTCTTCCTAATTCTCAGGATTAATTACTTCATCCATTAAATTGCTACTTTACTTGTATTTGGCCAAGTTATTTGTTATTTTAACTCAGCAATTTATTGAGCTATTTTTAATGATAATAAAACATAGTTAAATAAACTACAATCTCAAATGAAGTAAAGTGTATAGAAAATGTGTCTTTAAAGTCTATAGACATAGCTGTCAGACACCTAGATTGAATTTTTCATGTACATATAGTATCCCTCACTTGTGTAAAAGTTTGTGGTAGCAAAATCTTCAGTGGCTTTTAAATTTTTTTTTAATGCATTAGTGGCAGAGTTAAAAAAGGAGAAGCAGTTCATAAGACAGAAGAAAGAATGAAAAGTAAAATACATAGTATGCCAAATACAGTGCAGTCCATACTTGACTAAGTCCTTTTCACTCAAAAGGCTGCTCTCACATGTGAATAAAGATTATTCTGCTAAGAGTTTTTTCTGTCTTTCACGTCCAAACAGGGATGCAAATAATTCTGCATTTTTTCCTGTTATTTTTTGAGGTTTTTTCCTGAGAGATTTGAAACAGTGACATGTTTCTACTGCAGTAAGAATGAGCATTACAAGATGATCTGGTCACTCACAAATTGCTTGGCTGTATGCATTAAAAAAAAAAAGATTACAAGATGATTTGGTTACCCCAAAAATTTTTGTGTGTATTCATTAAAAAAAAAAAAAAAAAAAAAAATAATTAAAGCAGGACAACAGCCTTCATCATAAAACACATGTATTTTGCAGACTTTTTGTGCATGTATATATGAATATAGGCTCCACAGTCTCATTACCTTAGAAAATAATGCACCAACTAACAACATGTTTCTTCCAGTTTAATGAGCCTCCAACTCACATGCCATATACATCCTGGTCTGCACAAGCGAGATCGTCACCAGCAGGACCAAGATCGTGATACTTCCCTTTTGTTCAGCATGTCTGGAATCTATCCAGATTTGTATTCCTCAAGAAGAAAAGCATTTTAATATGCTGGAACAAGTCAAGTGGAGGTCATCAGGATAGTCATGGTTGGAGCACATTCTATATTCAGAAGCTGAGGGATCAGCCCTCAGCCTTGCCTCTGGAATCTTGGTTACTGTCGACAATTACCTCATCAGAGGACACAGAGAAGATGGAGTCAGACTCTTTTTAGAGTTGCACAGAGGTAGGGTAAGTGTTAACAAATACAAGGTGGAATGTGAGACAGATATAAGGAAAATATGAGCAATTTTTTTTTTTTTTCTAAGAATAGTCATATTCTGCAGCAGGTTGCCCAGAGAGACTGCGGGATATTTGTCCTTAGAGAAGTTATAGATTTGATTGTACATGGCCATGAGCAATCTCATCGGACCAGAATTGCTTTGAGTAGTGGATTGTTCTAACTGACTTGTGAAGATCCCATCCAATCTATTTTTTCCTATTTTCATGATTCATATTAAAAGTGCAAAAACTTTGGGTATCTTTTTTCCAGATTTATAACTTATTTTAAAGAAACATAGTGTATGAGAAGAAATCATGTAAATATGGGATTTTCCTTTTCAGATACTCTTTTTATCATTCTTCTTTGTTTAGACATATAACCTTTAGGCAATTTTTTATCCTGAATAAATGTATTACTTGTGCTCTCTTACAAGTATCTCAGCATGGTGTGTTTCTGCTACTTATTATGCATGACACCATTTATTTTTTAGAAAATGCTTATCTCCTTTTGATAAAATTAATACTTTTAGTTCTTTAGCAGACTTTTTATGATTCTCTCTGAGTGATCAGCATTGCAGCTTCCTTACAGGGAGCTTCTATATAGAGTAGATCTTTGCCAAACAGGACCTAATCCCCAAATTTGGTTTTTTTCTAGATTTTATCTGAAGCTGTCTAACGGTCTGAGGAGCTGACATATAATCTACTTGTTTCATGTTACACTCAGTTTGGGAAATAAGGATAACATTATCTAATTTGTGCTCATCTGCTTTCAACTGTGATTTGTTCCCAATTTTTTTCCTTTGGTAGAGCAATTGGTCATGTTTATCTGTGCAGATAATTCATTACTGCAATATCAGAACAGCTCTCATCAATCACTCCTTCACATTCTGCAATTCCCTGGTCACAATATTAGGAAATCCTTTGGCAAATTTATGGAGTCATTAATTTGAGGTGACCCCTTTGGTTTTAATAAGGTTGAATGAAAGGTACCAGAGCCAAATGTAGAACACTGAACCTGATGTTTCATATACAGACATGCACAGCAAAATTTGATAATATATTTGCTGTCAGAGTTTCTGGTAGACATTGGAAAACACTGATGTGTGTTTATCCAAGGTGGACTTGGGCTGAAAGTTTATAATGTAAATAAAAATTCCCAAATTTCTAAGGTCTCAGATACTGGTAGGGGTTTTAGTAAAGCAAAATTTATTATCTAAACTGCTACATAGTTTCTTAATTTTCACACTAAACTTCCTTTTTTTATAAATGGCATATAGAGATATAACGATTAATTGCATTCAAGACATTATAGTTCTACTTATCTCATTGGAGTGACTCTGAAAACATCAAAAAAGTTAAAAACAGGACTCAGAGTGATGATCCACTGCATTGTATGCAAAATTGTACTTGTCTCTGGGAGGCTGCTTTTTTTATCAGTTGCAGAGTTCTTAAATATTAATATGAATATATTAACTTCAGCACAAAAAGGAGTACTGTAGGCAGGAAATTAAAATTGTCTAAAAAATAAAAGTCTGTAATCTAAGAAGAATGATGTTTGCAACTCAATTAAGCAAAGGAGGTTTTCAGATTCACAGACTATTTTGATATAGAAGGGTTTTTTTTTCATTAAAAAATATATAATTTTTTTTAGTAAGTCACGTAAGGTTATCATATTAACAGTTGTACATAATTTAACTGTATAAAACTATTGCCATTAGTCATTGCGTATGTCTTTTTCGTATCTAGGAGTGTCATTCAGCTGTACATACCTACATTGTTTCATGCTCTCGTTCTTGGAAAATATATATATATATATTTTAAATTATTTTTGAAACATTTTGGAGAGAAAAATGGGAAAATAAATGCTGAAGAAGAATTAAAGGGATATTACTCTAAAGAAACTGGAAACCTGCCAGTAGTAATGAATAGCTTTAGAATACTGAAAATTAAAGGGATTTTATATGATTTTTTTGAGATGTATGCTGTGTATAAAAAATACATCACCAAATTCCATCTGTAAAATAAAGCTACTGTGTTATTTTTCCATACCTCTTTTGATCACTCAGCTGGGATCTCATTAATCTAGTGGTTTGATCTTTAGCTGTAGCTGACCAGCCTTCTCAAAAACAAGGAAAAGAAAGGGAAAATACTCATTAGAAGAATGATATTTTGATATAGCTGTGTGTATACAAAGTTCCTAGGACATTTTGACTGATATCTTGACTTTGCCTGTCCTTACTCACATACTCCAGAAACTTATGTGTGTTGTATTAGGAGTGGGGATGATTTTTTTAGAAAGACATAGAGCTTTCTTTATATCCTTTAAGATTTCCTTTAACTCAGGAAAGCTCTCTACCTAAGTTGTGCTTTGTCTTCACATCATCAAAACAGCACTTTCACAGTGACCTACCAGTTAAGTAAATAAAATATATTAGCATGTGTAAAGTAGTGGTTTCATGTACTGCATTCAACTGCAGAAATAAAATAATTATCCACCCCCACCATTCCCCAAAAAATAATTCAATGGCTCTTTAATAAGTTTTTGACTTTTCAGGAAAAGATACAGTCCACTTCCCTGCTGGATGCTGGACTCAGTGACACAGGAGATACTTGCCAGGCTTCAAAGTTTCCTAAGAATCAATATAACAAATGAAAAATACTGTGAAGAATAAAACCTCCTTAAGATAGATATCAAATGTGGGTCTATTGAACCAAACTAACACTTGAAAAGTCTTGGTAGACTTTATAAAAATATCAACAATATATTACTCCTGTTTCATACCCTATATTCATTAAGAAAGCATTTAATTTGTTAACTTTCTGTATACAAGACTGTAGAAGCCATTTGTAATGGAATTTGTTTCTCCAGAGGCAAGAAATCAGATTGTGATCAAAGTAAATATGAAATAATGGAAATAGGTTTAAAATTGAAAACATTTAAATTACAGTTATATATGTCCTATTAATTTGGACATATTTCTGCTTTTATTTACTTAAATAAATCTTTCAGTTATCACTGTAAATAATAAAAGATTAGATAATGCTTTGTGTCTTTAATTTAGTTAGAGCTTCTGTACAAAAAGGTAATACTGTTTTGGAGACCAGTGCATTGATCCCAATTAACAACCAAACACTGATACAGCTGCACGCTCCCTCCCCCCTCCCACGGAACAGGGTAAAAATGGAAGGAGAGTCTTGCCTTGGAAGTGAGAATGGAAGTGAGGAGTCTTGTGTATCAGGTCAGGTCTTTCAGGTCTGCCCCCTCCCTGTCTGTTGCCCACCCCAGCCTGCTCTGTGGGGCCGTGCAGAGTGGGGAAAAAGGAGAAAGCCTGAGTGATGTGCAAGCACTGGTGATGACACCTCTGGAATACTGCACTGAGGTTTTTGGTCCCTAATTCAGGAAGAATTTTGAGATATGAAAGAGACATATCATAAGGCTACCAACTTATCAAGTGTCTAGATTGCTTGTTCTATGTGAGACAGGGAGAGGGAGCTGGGGTTGCTGAGTCTGCTGAAGAGGAGGCTAAGGGGTAATTTCACAGCAGTCTGCTATTACCTCAGCGGGAGTTACAAACATGAAAATGGCCAGATGATATAGCAAAGACAAATGGGCACAAACAGTGGCTTGAGAGGCTCCTATGAGGCATTAGGAAAACAATTATGTCTAAAAGGGTAGTGCAATACTTAAACAGGTTGCTCTGAACCATCCTGGGCTCTGCTCCTCTGGAGGTCTGTGAGACTCAGATAAAGCCACAGCCAAGCTGATCTCATGCTGGCAAACAGGTCTACTTTGAACAAAACCTTATCAAAATGGCCTTTAGGAATATCTTTTAAACAACGATTTTTTAATAATTCCATTACTATCGGTTTCTTGGCTTTATATTATAAACATCAAGAATTGTTCATTGCTGCTGACAGCAGCTTGGAACCCCTTTGCCTAAAATTTACTTTGAAAAGAAATTACCAGTTTCTAAAGAGTAAGGTGTCTGAACAAACATATATTTAAAACTTTCAAACTACAGCTCTGAATGTATCTAAGCACAGCCAAGAACTGGAAATTTTATCTGCCATTTCAGTTTAAGAATGTTTCAATGTGTTAAAGACAAGATATGCTGTCAGGATGGTGCAGGATCACCAGTGCTGTCTGAACAGTCTGTGTTATCTGTTGTGTCAATACAAAAGGAATTTCAGTTCCTGGGACTCCTGATACAGGATCTTTCAGGAGCATAAATTGAGTAAAAAAAAATTTAAAAAAAATTTTAAAAATAAAAAAGAAGGAAAAATTATTCAATGTCAGGTTTGTCACTGTCACATCAGTTTAAAGTTGATTTATTTTATTTCATTAACAGGAAGATCAGATGAGAGGCTAATTCTCTAAGTGGTTTTGAATGGAACCAACTTGAATTAGAACTTCAGTTGAAACAACAACCTATGAGCAATTTGTTGAATCCTGATCTTTTGTTTATTTAATCAGGCTGATGATACTTAATCAAAACTTTCTTCAAATTAAGGTAACAAATTTGTTTAAGAATGTGTAAACAGTTTGTTTATAAGACATTTGTAAATAGCACTGAGGATCTAAGATAAGAAATCAAATATGCCACTGTTGGAATATGTTTTTCACTTTAAAGATTTATTAGGCTGTATCTTCCTATGGAAAACTGTGAGGTTTACGAAAGAAAAAAAACCCCATACAATGTATCCCCAATCTGAGATCTGATCCTGTCTTCTAATGGCCAATCTTTTGCTCACAGTCTGGTGACATACAGGGGATCACAACAGCATAAATTGTTAAGATGCCAAATCTGAAAAACTGACGCAGTTACCTCTTTCTAGAATTAGAACATTTGATGAAGAAGAGGATTAAAAAAAAACCAAAACTGGGAATTTAGACTAGCGCAGCTGCTGCTGTTGTTAGAGAGGAAAAGAACATGAAATGCAAAAGAGGATGGTGAGTTAGTTTCACTGACAGGGCATTCAAGCTGATTTCCAGTTGTTCTGCCCTGAATAAACGTACTGATACTGCAGTAAAGGCTTCACAATGATTTCCATGTCTCATACTTGGCTTTGTCACCCATACACATCAGCTGAATTCTGGAAATAAAACTAATTAAAATCCTGCCCCTTTTCACAGTAAGAAAAGATTTCAAACAACCATCACAGTCTTAAGCCAAAATAATTATAAAATGCAAATCTGTATCAGATATGTTGGTATCTTGTAGTCATTAATGTTTATAGCCAATAGAAACTTAATTTCAAAATCACTGTTTCATTTATATTAGTTGCACTTCTCAAAAAGAATATCTTTCATGTGAAAGTCCTAGCTTTCAAACTTTTCAAGCCTTGCAACTGTGACATTATCATGCTTCCTGCAGACTTCTGCTCCTATTGTAGTAACATAGGGATGAAAAGGACTTCATGGATTACTGAGTCTTGTCCCCTGCTGTGTATATAATCCTGAGCCCACTGAAATCAGTGGGAGTTTTAGCTTTTTCTTCAATGGTAACATGATTAGGCCTAGAGTATCTCAAAAACGTTCAAATTAAAGTTGGGGTTTTTTGCACATTTTTCTAATGACTTGTTAAAGATATTATTAAAAGGTCTTAAATTCTAGATGTAATTGGTTCAGTGTAGTCGCAACTTGTTTCTAAATTCCTTATTCTGTGAAGAAAATCTGAAAATAACACTAAAGAATTTATTCTTGTTCATGTCTACTCATGAAAGGTCAAAGCACACTGAGCTTAGATGTCTCAGGCAAAGGACAGGCTAGAGGCAAAGGGCCACAGCCTTTAAGCTGATTTAACTCTTCATAACCATAATGATCCGGGGAATTGGAGTAACAACAGTTACAGATGATATTCATAGGGGAAATAAACGCTTACTGTCCTTGAAGATCTGTATTTATCCTGTTCTGTTTCCTTAATTAGTTTAAAGATAAAAGATTAGTCCACTGGATTAATCTTCCAGATCCACATTTTCAGAGAGTGAAGTGGATATTTGTCAGGTACTCTCTTACATCTTCGAGCTATATTAGGAAAGAAAGACAGCAAAGTAGAGTGAAAACATGCGTTAGCTTACAAAATCTGCTCAAACAGCTGGTATTTCCCAGTTTATCTAAAACTAAAATTTATTTGAGCCAACATCAGTTATCTAATGTTACTTGTCTGGTCAGAGGCAGTGAAATTTTCTTTATATGATCAACAGAGAGAAGTGGAATACCTTGAGAATGCAAATCAACACAAACACCTGTATTAGATTGCAAGGATTCATCCTGTGAGAGAAAAAAACCAAAACAACCAACCAATCAAACAACCAAACATCCAAAACAACAAAAAGCCCAAACATCAGATTTTAAGAATAATATTTGAGTGTTCTTTTTTTAGAATGTCAAATAACAAAACTGATGAAATGTATTAGCCTATATGGTTAATTTTTAATTTTAAATTATGCCAGTATATTTAGCACATCAACACCTTTAAAGATTTTATGAAAAACCTAGTATAAATTCAAAAAAAAATGTGTCATTTTCCCACAAAACAGAACAAAATTGTAGAAATATAGCTAGTTGAGATATCTTTAATACTAGAACAGCTGTAGACTAATAGTCATTAATGATATCTTAACCAGCATGAAAACTGATTTACTACAATTTATAAATCAGCAGTTTATGGAGGAGTGAAAGTAGCAGCTTTAAGTTAGGAGCAGACTTCAGAGAAGTGCTAAAAGAATTTAATGTATAAAAGGTTTTCCACTGATACATATTCACATTCTTCCAACCTCAGTAAAAAATGGTGCTTGAATCATATGAAGTTCAGCAAACTAAATGCAATGAGATTTTCTGCATTAGTATTCATGTAAAACAATTGTGAGGTTTTGCATCAAAACAGACAATGCAATTGTTATTATAGTCATATGCTCCTAGAGAGACTTTTCAGACTTCTAATCATTGTATTTTTCTGCTTGTTCCTTGCAAATATTTTCTTGAAAATCAAGCCTTGCTGTATTTTTTTTCTGTTTAGAATCCATAAATTCATAATATATTCCCTTATTCTATGAATTTTGCCTTTTTTCTAGGCATGTCTGATGACTCCAGGATTTGTGTCTTAAAGTGAATCACAGTTGAATGCTGCACTTCCTGATCCTGGGTTTTTGCCTTTGTTTTCTTTTGTTGATGTAAACACGACAAAAAGTTGATAGTGCTACAGTCAGTCTGGGATGAACCCATGAATAAAAGGAATAAGAATTTAGATATAAGTTTATCTTCTAAACTAGATGATTTCATAGTACAGTTTAGTAAGCTGTGAAAAGGGCTACTCCAGGAGCATACAGCACAAAAGAAAAGAAAAAAAATCCAAGCAAACACAAAGTTTAAACAGTTACTAAAACAAAATCTCGTATTTTCTCATACCCCATTACCAGTCAATTTTCATTTACATGATAGGTCCTTTAAATATATTTTTTTTAAAGCAAAAAAAAGAGATAGATTTTTCTGTGGCCAGTCATCATAAGGGTTATTTTTGATGATGAAAATATAATATATTTTGAAATAAAAAGAATATTTCACAATGAAAAT
Organism: Aleadryas rufinucha; assembly: GCA_013397815.1. Lineage (NCBI taxonomy): Eukaryota > Metazoa > Chordata > Aves > Passeriformes > Aleadryas > Aleadryas rufinucha. Next base: position 46,039 of record VZTH01005171.1, read on the forward strand.
ATTGACAGAAGTAATGCAAAGGTTTTCTGGCTTCTAGAGCTGGATGAAACTTGCTGCATGAATCTTTTGTCTTTTCACAGGTCATTTGAAATGCTTATCAGTATAAGCATTGTTATATCAATAACACCTAACGTAAAATCCACAGTTCAAATTTATACCTGTTAATACCTATGGGTACCTGTATAAAACAATCAATTTTTTATATTTTGGGTTTCATTTAAACATTTGCTGTATAGATGAATATGAAGAGAACAAGATAAAAAGCATAAACTACTTATCTGAAGTTCCAGTTAATAATATGCCTAGGTCATTTGAGGAAAGTATTCTCTTGTTTCTTTTCCACAATTCTGCAGTCCTGGAGGCAAAGATAAACCAAACAAGACTGGAAATAAAATTGCAAATCTATATATCACAGGAAGAAAACAAAACTGAATAGAACCAGGAGCTGACATTCATTAAAGAGTCTAGTATATGAAAGATAGCAGTTTATAAAAGCTTTTCTTTCGCACTGGGATTTGACTACCACACAACATATTTATCTATCTGAGTTCCTAGCTACTATTGCCCTTCATATTTGACATTAAAAGAATTTTTAAAAGTTTTCCTGAACTACAACACTAAGTTGAGAATTGGAAGCAGATTATATTGAAGAAGCTTTATTTAAATCTATGATTTTGTCTCTCCTAATTGCATTCTCATTTATGATCTTTTTTGTGAAGATATTGGATCTGACAGCAATAATTTTGCACCTTTAGATTCCTAAATTTATAACATTTTTGGGTGGTTTTTGTATAGGATGTGTTCTCTCCTATAGTTGTTTTAGAGAAGTGGATACTGTTCTAAATTGTATTTTATCTTGTTCAGAGGTACAGAAAACTACACTCTATACAGACAAAGAGCCATCCTGAAAATGGAACATGCTGAAAGATAGTGAAATTGGGGCAGCAGGGACATGAAAACAGCCCCGGCTGGGTGTTGCAATCTACGTGTCTTAGTGGATACACAGGCTCTCCTTAAACTCCTTCAGGAGACTCAGATCTGAAAATAAAAGGGATTAGCAGAAGCTAGAACTATCTTCAAGCCACTTAAGCTAACTTGTCTTAAACCCTTCAAGTCTAATTATCTGTATGTCTTCTAGAGAACTCTTAAAATGTAAGCGAATTAGCCCTTTTTTTTCCTTAAATACAGACCTCATTTCCACCATTTATTCCTTTCCATTCCACTTTATTTATTCCTCTCTGCACCCACATTATAGCCTGTAACAACTTATTAATTAGAACACCCAAAATAATGTTAGAATTAAGCACTCTTCCTATGAGAGAGAAATATATTTATATACTTACATATTTTTATTTATTTATTAGTGCTTCCTGAAATACTTTTCAGTAAAGAGGTCAAGGCAGGTTTTACAAATCTCACACCATAGCACAATATGGATCCTCAAATTAGGCATGATAAGCCTAAGGTGAACTTTACCAGCATCTTCTTTATGTAAGAATTACGAAATTTGCTCACCCCTGGTCTGTTCCATCTTTCTGAATTTCCATTGGAATTTTATAGTTCAGAACTTCTAGGTATTATCCACAGGAGTTTGTAGTTGAAACTCTGACTCTGTGTCTGTTTCTTTATTTCTATTTTCTGTCATAGTATATTAATTTTGGGAACATGTATTTATATTCAAGTTTCATTTTTCTTACCATTAAAAATATTTAAACATGCAATATTATATGTTTCTGAAAGTTGCTCCAGCAGTTTCTGTATTGATTAAGGAAAGCTGAAAATTATACTTCAAAAAGCATATATAATGTGACCCATTACTTGACAATTGTTTTCTCTCAGCAAGCAGTTTCAAATTATGTAAAGAAGCTCAAAGGAAAAATGGTAATAAGATAATCAATTCATTCAGGTATATTTAATTCTTTGCGATACAGTGTCAGAGTTATTCAATAAAAAGTATTCCTGGTCTAATCAGAGAGTTTTCATGATTGACACATCCATATACTCACTTTGAAATATAACACCTTTATGTGAGTAAATTAGAACAAAATCTAAAGCACTGAAATATATGTAAATTCCAGAGTTAAAAATGAATTAAGTACCACTTATAACTCCCATGATAAATTAAAATTTTACCATGATGTGGGAAGATATCAATTTCTATAGATCAACATTTGTATTTTTCATATTGTTAGAAAAGGAACTAGTTGGTTCCTTCAAGCATTACTGACATTTCTTTTGCTGTCTAATTTTGACTGACCATTTGCAAAGTTGATTTAATTATTTAACACAAATCTTTCTCCCTCCTCTTTTTTTTTTTTTTTTTTTTTTTTTTTTTTTTGGTAAGTAGTAGGGTCTCTAAGTTTTGCTGCTGTAATATGAACACTATCAGAAAATTGCTTCATGTCTTCCTTTTTTTTGATAATGTCTTGTGTTGTTTTAATGTTTTCTTCAGACCTTCATATTTTGCCTTTACAGAATCACAAAACCATTTAGATTGCAAAAGACCCTTAATATCATCAAATCCAACAATTAACGCAGCACTGACAAGTCCACCACTAAACCATGTCTCCAGGTGCCACATCTACACATCTTTTTAATGCCTCCATTGGAATGGTGGAATGGTGACTCAATCACTTCCTTCAGCAGCCTGTTCCAATGCCTGACAATTTTTCAGTGAAAACTTATTTCCTGATATCCAGTCTAAACCTTCCTTGACACAACTTGAGCCCATTTTCTCTTGTGTTATCTCTTCTCACCTGGGTGAAGGGACTGACCCCCATTTTGCTGCAACCTTCTGTCTAATAGTTGTAAAGACCAACAAGGCTCCCCCTGAGCCTCCTTTTCTCCAGGCTAAACAACCCCAGCTCCCTCAGCCACTCCTCACAAGACTTGTGCTCCTATCCTTTTACTAACTTTGCTGTGCTTCTTTATTATATAGGTATGTCTTCATAAGTAAAATTGTTGCAGGTATTTTTTAAAGACAGCTGTTGGATGACATGATAAATAAAATCAATTATTTTGATAGATAGTGACTAAGATGAAGATTTTTTTCTTTGATGTCTGAATTTGATTTCTTTCAGAGCTCACACAGTTCACCAAGAATTACTAATACCACATTTGTGGGATCTGTATTATCTTTAACCTAGTGGTACTTTGCACCAACACATGTAAATAGCAGAGCATTGTGATATAGATGTATACTGAGAACCTCCAGAAGGGAGCTATAGCAACCAGTACTTGTGCAGAAATTAAGACACTATCACTCAGACCATTTCGCAAGTCTTGATTTGAGCCCCTAATACAGGGATATGTTGAAAATCTCCACAGACCAGAAAGCATTCCTGAAGGAACATCTAGATCACTTTAGAAAGCATTGTGTTAATGGAGCTGTCTTCTTTTTATGTATTTATGAGACACTCAGATTCAATTCATTGCACTTCTTCAGAAGATTCAAACTTGCTTTTCTTGCATGAAAAGTGTTTTAAATCATCAAGCTGTAGGTGGGGTTAAATTTAAAATAATGTTGCTGTTTCCAGACTACTCAGACGTACCATCAAAGGAGATATTTCAGGGGTCTCAGTGTTGTTCTAAACTGATAAACGGAAAAGAACTAAGAACTTAATGTCTTCTCATTTTTTGCCTTTATTAATTGTTGGGTCACTACCAACAACTGGTTGTCTCTGAGACAAACCTGTAAGGAGTGCTAGCCTTAAGCAGAGTGGATGTGAGGAAATCAAAGTCATTTGGCTTCAGGGGTTCTTTTTTATTTGCTAGTACTAAGCCAGCTCAAGTACAAACAAATTATGCAACACAGACATGCTGTTGCACAGAATCTGAATGAAGATTTCCACAGATAGGGAATACATTACTGTATTACATTAATAATATTACATTAATATATTACAATAGGAATAATAATCCCTTTCCACTTGGAATTTTCATTTGCAACAGAGCCCCTAACAAAATAAGTCACATACAATTTCTGGATTTTTAGATGTAGAAAGCATAAACCATAAACCAGAAAAATTAATTACCCTGGATTACCTATTGCACTCATGGCAGCAATCCCAGAGCAGCAAAAAAACCTGCCCTGCAATAATTAAAAGGAGATTTCAATTATCTGAAATTTGACTATCTTATTTACAAACCATGGACAACCGAGGTGTAGATCCACAAAAGAACACAGGAAACTGTGGATGTTGAGTTAAAAGATCACAGTACAAGGAAATACCTGATTTTTAAGAGTCCTGCTATTTGACATTGTCCTAAATTACTTACCTAGGCTACTCTTGCACTCATGCTGAGGGAGGATTAAGTGCCCAAGAATGAGAATCAAAACTAGCAGTTGAGTGTGAGTCACATACAATAGATTATGGAGTAAATCATAAGCTCTTCTCTCTTCAAGGTTTAATTATGTAACTGTAGGAATGCTCTTATCCTCAATCAGGATCCCCAACAGAGTTTATATGGTCCTTAGCTGCTTAGGCTTAATGGTAAAAATGAAAACTCTCTGAATATACAGAAGCTGAATTTAAAAAAGGTATTTGCCATTTAACATCTTGTCTTCATTTCATATGCAACTGCCTACAGGGACAATTAATCAGGATTTAAGTGCCTTATTTCTTTGCAGACCAAGCTCTTATTGCATAATATCTGAAAAACAATGAAGAAAATAAAGTGCAGAAATGCACTATAAAATCTAACAGTCTTGAGCATTAATGTTTTAATTGTATAATAATGCTCCATGAGATGGAACAGGGTCATTTCTCTGACACCTCTTTCAACTCCACAAGATGGCAGTTCTTCAGGTGAAATAAAAGCTGGTCAGTTTCCTCTTCTGATTCCATTGAGTGCTTCTGATAAATATCTATATCTATATCTATATCTATATCTCTCTATATATATAGATATATATAACTATATTTAATAAATATTAAAAAACCACAAACATAAAAACATTTTGTTACCAGGCTGAAAAACACTGTAAGATTTGCAATAGAGCCTCTTGCAAGATTCTAAGGTGAAAAACAGAGGGAATAAAATACCTAACCTTACATCTTGAAAAATACAAAAAATATCCCTTTCAGAGCCAATTTTTTTTTTTTTCAGCCAGAATATCTTTTCATAAACAGTCAGATACTAAGTTTTTTAAGTGATCAAGTAAACATATCCAGAATTTATTTTTTGCATCCTATGCACTTCATTTTAATCGTGGAATANCAACAAGGCTCCCCCTGAGCCTCCTTTTCTCCAGGCTAAACAACCCCAGCTCCCTCAGCCACTCCTCACAAGACTTGTGCTCCTATCCTTTTACTAACTTTGCTGTGCTTCTTTATTATATAGGTATGTCTTCATAAGTAAAATTGTTGCAGGTATTTTTTAAAGACAGCTGTTGGATGACATGATAAATAAAATCAATTATTTTGATAGATAGTGACTAAGATGAAGATTTTTTTCTTTGATGTCTGAATTTGATTTCTTTCAGAGCTCACACAGTTCACCAAGAATTACTAATACCACATTTGTGGGATCTGTATTATCTTTAACCTAGTGGCACTTTGCACCAACACATGTAAATAGCAGAGCATTGTGATATAGATGTATACTGAGAACCTCCAGAAGGGAGCTATAGCAACCAGTACTTGTGCAGAAATTAAGACACTATCACTCAGACCATTTCGCAAGTCTTGATTTGAGCCCCTAATACAGGGATATGTTGAAAATCTCCACAGACCAGAAAGCATTCCTGAAGGAACATCTAGATCACTTTAGAAAGCATTGTGTTAATGGAGCTGTCTTCTTTTTATGTATTTATGAGACACTCAGATTCAATTCATTGCACTTCTTCAGAAGATTCAAACTTGCTTTTCTTGCATGAAAAGTGTTTTAAATCATCAAGCTGTAGGTGGGGTTAAATTTAAAATAATGTTGCTGTTTCCAGACTACTCAGACGTACCATCAAAGGAGATATTTCAGGGGTCTCAGTGTTGTTCTAAACTGATAAACGGAAAAGAACTAAGAACTTAATGTCTTCTCATTTTTTGCCTTTATTAATTGTTGGGTCACTACCAACAACTGGTTGTCTCTGAGACAAACCTGTAAGGAGTGCTAGCCTTAAGCAGAGTGGATGTGAGGAAATCAAAGTCATTTGGCTTCAGGGGTTCTTTTTTATTTGCTAGTACTAAGCCAGCTCAAGTACAAACAAATTATGCAACACAGACATGCTGTTGCACAGAATCTGAATGAAGATTTCCACAGATAGGGAATACATTACTGTATTACATTAATAATATTACATTAATATATTACAATAGGAATAATAATCCCTTTCCACTTGGAATTTTCATTTGCAACAGAGCCCCTAACAAAATAAGTCACATACAATTTCTGGATTTTTAGATGTAGAAAGCATAAACCATAAACCAGAAAAATTAATTACCCTGGATTACCTATTGCACTCATGGCAGCAATCCCAGAGCAGCAAAAAAACCTGCCCTGCAATAATTAAAAGGAGATTTCAATTATCTGAAATTTGACTATCTTATTTACAAACCATGGACAACCGAGGTGTAGATCCACAAAAGAACACAGGAAACTGTGGATGTTGAGTTAAAAGATCACAGTACAAGGAAATACCTGATTTTTAAGAGTCCTGCTATTTGACATTGTCCTAAATTACTTACCTAGGCTACTCTTGCACTCATGCTGAGGGAGGATTAAGTGCCCAAGAATGAGAATCAAAACTAGCAGTTGAGTGTGAGTCACATACAATAGATTATGGAGTAAATCATAAGCTCTTCTCTCTTCAAGGTTTAATTATGTAACTGTAGGAATGCTCTTATCCTCAATCAGGATCCCCAACAGAGTTTATATGGTCCTTAGCTGCTTAGGCTTAATGGTAAAAATGAAAACTCTCTGAATATACAGAAGCTGAATTTAAAAAAGGTATTTGCCATTTAACATCTTGTCTTCATTTCATATGCAACTGCCTACAGGGACAATTAATCAGGATTTAAGTGCCTTATTTCTTTGCAGACCAAGCTCTTATTGCATAATATCTGAAAAACAATGAAGAAAATAAAGTGCAGAAATGCACTATAAAATCTAACAGTCTTGAGCATTAATGTTTTAATTGTATAATAATGCTCCATGAGATGGAACAGGGTCATTTCTCTGACACCTCTTTCAACTCCACAAGATGGCAGTTCTTCAGGTGAAATAAAAGCTGGTCAGTTTCCTCTTCTGATTCCATTGAGTGCTTCTGATAAATATCTATATCTATATCTATATCTCTCTATATATATAGATATATATAACTATATTTAATAAATATTAAAAAACCACAAACATAAAAACATTTTGTTACCAGGCTGAAAAACACTGTAAGATTTGCAATAGAGCCTCTTGCAAGATTCTAAGGTGAAAAACAGAGGGAATAAAATACCTAACCTTACATCTTGAAAAATACAAAAAATATCCCTTTCAGAGCCAATTTTTTTTTTTTTCAGCCAGAATATCTTTTCATAAACAGTCAGATACTAAGTTTTTTAAGTGATCAAGTAAACATATCCAAGATTTATTTTTTGCATCCTATGCACTTCATTTTAATCGTGGAATAAGGAACATTTTAAAAATAAATAGCTACTGTAAAAGCTTCAGTATTATATCCATAGCAGTTACATGCTACAGCAAAAATTACTTTTGATAAACTTGCCAGTGAAAATTGCGATGGTGTTTTTAAAACCACTAATTTGTCTCTCTTCAGAATATAAGCCTTTGCACAGATGAAATACAGTGCAATAAAATGTGATGTAATGACATCACTACCTCTCCTCTCTTTCTCTCTGCCTTTTCTTTTTCTTTAGTATGAAGATTTTTTTTTTAATTTATAACCTATAGGAAACCCACAAGAATATGAAAGAAATGCATTTAGTTTGTTACTAAAATGTTTTCACAAGATCTGAAATATGAAAAAGTTTCTCTAATTTGTAGAGGAAGTAAAAATTTTCATTTAGTTAAAGAGTGGATCCTTCTTCACCTTTATGTGTGATGGGGCCCTCCTGTCCTGGAGATGACAGAACACTTGTCTGCTCATGGGAAGCAATGAAGTAATTCCTTATTTTGTTTTGCTTGTATATGTGGTTTTTACTTTCTGTACTAAACTCTCCTTATCTCAACCCATGAGTTTTCCAGCTTTTAGCCTTCCAATTCTCTCCCCTCTTCCACTGGTGAGGGAGTGATTGAGTGGTTTTGCTGTGCTTGGTTGATGGCTGGGGTTAAACCATGACACTCACTTTTTATCTATCATGTAGTATGGAGTCACAGAATCACACAATGGGTCAGGTTGGACAGACCACAGTGTGTCATATGATCCAATCTCTCTACTCCAGCAGGGTCATCCTAGATCACATTGCACAAGATTGCACCCAGAATGTTCTTGAATAACTCCCGTGAGGGAGAATGCACAACATCTCTGGACAATCTGTTCCAGTGCATGGTCACCCACACAGAAAAGAAGTTCTTTCTCGTATTCAGGTGGAACTGCCTTTTGCATCACTTTCTGCCCCTTACCTCCTGTCCTATTGCTTGGCACCACCGAGAAAATCCTGGTCCATCCTCTTGACTCCCTCCCTTCAGATACTGATAGACCTTGATGAGGTCCCTTCTCAGTCATCTTTTCTTGAGTCTGAACAGGCCCAGCTCCCTCAGCCTGTCCTCATAAGAGAGATGTTCCAGCTCCTAATAATTACCATAGTTCTGCACTGGACCTGCTACAGGAGCTCCATGTCTCTCTTGTACTGAGGAGCCCAAAACTGGGCA
>VZTH01005171.1:55563-76139 GCA_013397815.1 Aleadryas rufinucha
CCTCTCCTCTCTTTCTCTCTGCCTTTTCTTTTTCTTTAGTATGAAGATTTTTTTTTTAATTTATAACCTATAGGAAACCCACAAGAATATGAAAGAAATGCATTTAGTTTGTTACTAAAATGTTTTCACAAGATCTGAAATATGAAAAAGTTTCTCTAATTCGTAGAGGAAGTAAAAATTTTCATTTAGTTAAAGAGTGGATCCTTCTTCACCTTTATGTGTGATGGGGCCCTCCTGTCCTGGAGATGACAGAACACTTGTCTGCTCATGGGAAGCAATGAAGTAATTCCTTATTTTGTTTTGCTTGTATATGTGGTTTTTACTTTCTGTACTAAACTCTCCTTATCTCAACCCATGAGTTTTCCAGCTTTTAGCCTTCCAATTCTCTCCCCTCTTCCACTGGTGAGGGAGTGATTGAGTGGTTTTGCTGTGCTTGGTTGATGGCTGGGGTTAAACCATGACACTCACTTTTTATCTATCATGTAGTATGGAGTCACAGAATCACACAATGGGTCAGGTTGGACAGACCACAGTGTGTCATATGATCCAATCTCTCTACTCCAGCAGGGTCATCCTAGATCACATTGCACAAGATTGCACCCAGAATGTTCTTGAATAACTCCCGTGAGGGAGAATGCACAACATCTCTGGACAATCTGTTCCAGTGCATGGTCACCCACACAGAAAAGAAGTTCTTTCTCGTATTCAGGTGGAACTGCCTTTTGCATCACTTTCTGCCCCTTACCTCCTGTCCTATTGCTTGGCACCACCGAGAAAATCCTGGTCCATCCTCTTGACTCCCTCCCTTCAGATACTGATAGACCTTGATGAGGTCCCTTCTCAGTCATCTTTTCTTGAGTCTGAACAGGCCCAGCTCCCTCAGCCTGTCCTCATAAGAGAGATGTTCCAGCTCCTAATAATTACCATAGTTCTGCACTGGACCTGCTACAGGAGCTCCATGTCTCTCTTGTACTGAGGAGCCCAAAACTGGGCACAGCACTCCAGATGTGGCCTCACCAGGGCTGAGCAGAGTGGCAGAATCTCCTCTCTCATCCTGCTGGCAATGCTCTTCCTAATATACCCCAGGACATCACTGTCCTTCTTGGCCACAAGGGCACTGCCGGCTCGTGCACAGCTTGTTGCCCACCAGCACCCCAGGTACTTCTCCGCAAAGCTGTTTTCCAGCAGGTGGGCCCCCAGCCTGGGCTGGTGCCTGGGGTTATTCTTCCCCAGGTGCAGGACCTTGCATTTGCCTTTGTTGAATTTCAGATGGTTCTCCTCTGCCCATCTCTGCTGTCTGTTGAGGTCCTTCTGAAGGGCTGCATGGCTCTCTCGGGTATCGGCCACTCCTCCCAGGTTTGAGAACTGCTGAGGGGGCATCTGTGCCTTCATCCAAGTCATTTATGGATAAATTAAACAATACTGCATGTGGTATGGAACCCTGGGGGACACCACTAGTGACAGGCCTTCAGCTAGACCCTGTGCTACTGATTGCTGCCCTCTGAGATCTGCTGTTCAACCAGTTTTAAATCCATCTCATCCACTCATCCAATCCATGCTTCCTGAGCATACCTATGAAGATGTTGTGAGAGACGGTGTCAAAAAACCCCAACCCCACAAGAAAAACAGAATGAAAAACCCCATTCAACAAGCACCTTCTGAATGAAAGCAGAATGACAGTGCTTCAAAATATACCAATGCAAGGCAGTGAGGATAATAATACATTGCCTAAACTCTGCCACCAAAGCTTCAGGCTGTGTGGGCTGCAAGAAAAAAGGCAGACTAAAACTGCAAATACCTTTAGCAATATTAAAGCACTTGATGTGCAATACATAAAGGCTTCTGTTTTGATCTTCATAAAAACACAGGTTCAATATCTCACTGAGGCAAAGTTTTCTACATGAAAACCTGTAGTATCTGCAGGAATATTTAACTCTGTGCATGAAGCAACTTTGTCACACCTGCTATTTCTCCAAGCCTTGAAAAAGTAGAGTTAGGTCAGATAGCAAAGACAATAACTAAGAGTTCAGGCAGAAATTTCTTTGAATGTATCAGCCTGAAGCCAGAAAAAAAAAAAACCTTGGCATGCTGAGATATTTCTCTCACAAACAGCAAATGAATTTTTAAAGATAAATGCCCTAAATACCATAAATGAACAAAATAAAACCTAACTAATCTTCTGGAAAATTTAATAAGATAATTAATAGTCTTCTCTCTGTCTCTCTCTGAGTAGTATCTTTAAAATGGAAGCACCTCAAGATAGGTGGAAAGGAGATGGAGAAATGTAAGGACAGGATAGAAACAACATATGCCTTTCTACCAGAAACACACCTTCTTAGTAGATATTTCTTTGCTCTTGTGTTTCACTAAGGTTATTTTACAGCAGGGGAAATGAAGTCTTGTACTTTGTTATTAATCCATAATGAAAGAAACAGGAGGAAGGTGTTTGCTTGCTCCTTTTCCCATTAAAGCTAAGTATAATGTTTCAGGCTAGCAAACTTTTTCATTTTAATGGATTTTCTTTCCGTGCAAACAAATGGAATATCTCATTTGCTCAGACAGATCTGTGATGATGCACATACAGCTGTACATATCTATTGTGTAGGTGTTTGGCACTGAATGTAGCAGCTAAAGCCAATAAACCAGATGCCAGAATGTTTTGTGCAACTGACTTGAGGAAAAAAGGTCAGCACAAAGGGACACCCCACACCATTGCCCCCACGTTTCATCCCCCACTTTGAACTTTTGCCACATTTCTGATTTATAATTTCATTCTCTACACTTAAAAACTGGTTAAGCAAGAAATTCTTTTGGCTGGAATAATATGGGCACATGGTTCTTTCATAGTGTTCAGAGCCTGCATCTGGATGATCTGAGTCATATTATTTAGTCTGTATTATTTATACAAGAGATCTTAGTGGTTTTAAGAGCTTTAGAAAGAGAGAGAGAGAGAGAGAGAGGGACTTTGATCCATTCCTTCATATGGACATGGCTGATTATATTAGGTCATACCATAATGATATAAGGCATTCAGATTTTCTTTTGCATGATACTAACAGTAGCATAAGGCTATTGCTTCAGCTTTAGTGAAGCTAGATTTGGATTTCTCACTCCATGGTATTTTTATCTAATCTACTTTTATTTATGATATGAGTATCAGTCTTGCTGTTGCTATAGGCAAAATGGATTAGAAGAAAAAAGGAGCAACAAAGCACATACACATGCAGCCTCATTTTCAGAGTTCCAGGAAGAGCATATCTGTATTCAGTCACTTCAGCCAAACTGCTTGTCTGCCAGCCTTTGCTTCCAGTTTTGGTGTTACTAGTTCATAACACCACCCTAAATACATTAAAATACTGTTGTAAGATTACGTATTTGATTTGTCACTCAGCCATGTGGATTGTGGTGTTGAAGTGCACGGTTTGCCTCTGGATATATTTGTTGTATCAGTACATCTGAAGTTGTTTCATTACACATTTTAGACCCTAAATATTTGAAAGGAACTCCACTTATCTAGATAACAGCAGTACATTCTAGTCAGGGTAGTTTAAATTAAGTGCAGAAATCTTGAAGATTAAAAATTTTAAAAAAGCTTAGATAGAAGATCCTTGGATCATGTTAACTGCCCACTTCTAGTCTATATCTAAGAATGCTTTATTTGAGAAAATAAATAAATGACAGTGAAAGGAAAATGAAACAGACATTAAAATACAAATAATAGCAAATGAAGGTCAAATTTGAAGCCATTTATTACAGGTGTGTTTGGTTTTTGTTTTTGGTTTTTTGTTTTTTTTTTTGATGCAGAAAATTTATTTGGACTACAATATGAAATAACCATCAGGTTTTTTATGTAATCTTATTTTAAAGTTTATGGTATTCAAACAAGAGGAATCTAAGATGATGGTATTCTCAAAACCCAACAGTTTTTTTCAGAATTAAAATATGCAAAATTTTGAAATCAAACTCCTCAAATCCTCATGTAAAATCTTTTACGTACATAGCTTTTGAGGTTAGGTGTTATATAACTGATCTCAACAGTTTATTAGATGAGGTTATTGAGAAAGCTATTTGTCAGTATTTGGGATGCCTTCCTTTTAAATCCCACATTCTCAAATCCATTTAGGAAATTAATGTTTGTAGGCACTGTCAATGATGAAGTCTGGTGCAGAAAGTGGAACAGCTACCGTAGTTTAAAGTAAAATTTTTCTTATGCCACAAAACACTTACGTTTCTTACTCATACCCAGAGTTTGCCATATCCATTGTAAACAGATGTATCCCAGCTTTTCTGCATCTTCTCAGTTACATTTCTGAGCTTTTATAAATAGAAAATATTTTTGAACACTTATTTTTGGAAACTTATCAACATAGATTATGTAGCGGAATAGTTGAGGGAAGGTTCTCAGCCAAGCACAAGAAGTAGGACACGATTACATGGATGATTATGATTATATGTTTGCTATTGCTGATACAGTATCTAAATATTGCTAATGCACTATTTAAATAACAACTCTGTCATCTATCACAGCAGATTATAGTATCATCAGGTCTTGGTCCCTCCTGTTGTGTCACAAGCTTCAGTGAGACCCCCTTGCTTTCTGAACTTATCAGAGAACTTGAGGTGCATCTAAGCCCACTAAGTCTCAGATTTGGTCAATGACCCTTAGGGCTAAGGAGTTATAATATGAGCAGGTTCAGCTAGAAACCGTTTTACTATCTTTGACCATGCAGAATTCACAATTACAAACAAGCAAAACTCCTGTGTAGCTATTTTAGGATTTTATCTCTGTATTTGACCAGATCTTAATGGGTTTTTTTCACCCATCCAAAAGTGCGTGCTCCCTGTCTTAGGGCTGGACATATCCTGCAGACATCCCTCTGGGAGTGGGAATCTACCCGGAAGCTGCCTTCAGCCTCAGCAGGCCAGTTTGCCCACCTGACACAATCTCTAGCAGTATTTTGTGCTTTTGCAGGCTGAAGTGCACCAAAGTCAGTCACAAACACCTCAGCTCTCCCTATCTTCGGAATGCATTAGTTATGACAGCATTCACACAGTTTCTCCTGCAATACCCACCCAGTATTCTTATTTTAGGACAAACCACATTGCCCATCAGACAATTGAAAGGGAGAGGATGTGTATGTGTGTGTGCATGTGTATGGAAAGGACGCACTTGAAGACTCGATTATCTTCTCCCACCAACACATACTACCCTAATGACATTGTTTGGGATAATACATGATAGCTCATAATATATTCTTGATATTTCATCTGAAATAGTGATACTTTATGTGTTCCTTATAGCTTGTTTAGCAGTCCAAAAATGTTTCCATAGCAACAGGATTAGAAGTAGTCCTCAAGTAAGCTGTCAAAAATCACAGTCTACCAACTGAAATTTGCTGAGGTAAGGTTAATTTAACAGTACCTAAATGGCTAAGTTCCTAGTACCTAATTATGTGAATAAATATTGATTAAAAATAAAAACAAACAAACAAACAAAAAACCCTTTAAGATCTTAACATATTTTACAAGGGTTTTATAAGACCTATACTAAAAAGCCTTTACCAAGTTTTAGCTATCTAAAGAATACTTACTACAAAAGTATTTTTAAGGTGGATTTCAATGGTGATTAAATGTCCCATGGGACTTAAGAATTTATTGTATAGGCCCTAGTATATTTAGTATATTCATAATACTCTTTTGATTTTTTTTTTTTTTTAATTTTTGTATTTTTGGTTATTCCCAGCAACAAACCTGCTTGTGCAGGAAAATGTGATAGCTGATTCTTCTCTTGATCTGGTAAATTCACTATTATCATTGCAATAGCAGCATAGTTCCACCAAGATTGATAAGAATGAGCTCAAAATCTACTTTATGTTAAAAAAACCAGAAGTGCAGAAATACATTCCACCTCTTCTTAAACCCAGTATGTTATCTCTACTTCCCAAAATCACCACTTCCCTCAGAGAGATGAGCAAGTAGCTGCTTCCTCCTGACTTGCCTTAAGTGACCAGAAACTGGAAGTACTATCAAGACTCTAATTCTTATGTTCCTTGTACCTGCAGGCAGCCTGGTTTTGATCGTCTCTGGCTTTGCAGCAGGAAACACAGGGGACATCTCGCAAGAAAGACATTGATCTTCTTCATTTGCCTATTGCCATGCCTCATAGACACATAGACAGAGATATGGCCAAGCCAAGACCAATTCTCAACACCAGGAAAATGATGTCCTGTGGTGCACAAGGCATACCCTCTTCCCCAGTGTCTTAGTCTGCTTCTCCTTCAAGAGATAAAAATGGTAGACACTTGATGGGATTAATTTGTAAAGTCTGTGGATGTTACAGTTGTTGTTACAGTATCTGATTGTTCAATCAGCTTGCTTACGTATGCCAGGTTGATAAAGAGTATGCTTCCTGCATATGAGAATTATTAGAAATTGTAATTATTTATTATACCTTATGTTTTACCCCTGTTTGCTTAGACCACAGTAGTTAAAATTGCACGGGATACCTCACCAGGCTAGTAGGCGTCTAGCCCCTACTATTCCAGAGAATTATTGAGTTGTGTTGTCTTCCATAAAGATTAATACAGAGCAAGATCCATGAAGCAAACTCACAGTTTAACAAATATGGATAACAGTATTAAATAAGTTATGGTTTTGATCATCATTGGAAGAGATCAAAGAGTTAGAAACATTGTTTTCAATATTTGTTCTTATCAAAGATTAACAATTCTTGAAACAACAAGACACACTCAGATTAATTTTTATATCTTTGTAGAAAGCTACAGCAGTAGCTCTCCTTTTTTCTGTGTCATCTGAAAATCAGTTCATCTAATTTAAATAGTACAGAGAAAATAGAAATGTCTCAAAGGGCACATACTTTTTCTGGGGATCAACTGATGTATTTTAAGATTTGTGAGGATGACACTATGAGAAGAAAAGCCAACACAAGTTAATCCAGACTTAGAAAGGACACTGTATTTAACCAATTAACATTCCTATGTCACAGAAACATGCCAATAACTATTTACAGAAGAAGAAGAAAACAAATTAGAAGAAAATTCTGACTGATGCTTGTAAAAAATTAGATGTGTGTTTAAATGAGTTTTCTGTTTGCTTATTTAGTTTTCTAGAATTTACAGGACTAACAGTGGGATGGATGTAATAATTCTGGTCATATTTTTAAGCCCCAGGCAGTTTAATTTTAAGTGTCTGCTATTTTGTATATTCACACTTGCAGAGCTGTTTGGCATTATAATCACATGGAATCAAGTTCTCTGGAGACATATACAACTATAACTCTGCTTTAGTCCAGTGAGTTTTTTTGTTTGAGTTTGAAGAATTTCTTGTATTTGCTTAATTTGCTAATGCAAATATCTAAGTTAGAAGAATAATCAAAAGAAAATAAATATGAGTTCTTTGGCTTTTTTTTTTTTGTGAATGATTTTCTGTTTATTTTTGAGGTCTTTCTGGATTAGCAAGCACAAAAGTCCTTATTTTAACATGTAAATTGGAAGCAACACCTTTGTTTTTTCAATTTTATTGTATTAGTTCATATTTTATTGTTGGAGAGTAGAATATGTGCTAAATTTTTGAAAGTATATTGTAAAAAAAAGTATGATAGTGGTACTTTGCCACAAGTTGGAGGACTGCACTTAACATATACTTCTTTTATGAGAAGGGGGAAGAGGGGGCCTCTTCACCCAGGCAGCTAATGATATGACAAGGGGAAATAGCCTTAAGTTGCATCAGGGTAGGTTCAGGCTAAATATTAGGAAAAATGTCTTCACTGAAAGAGTGGCTAAGCAGTGGAACAGGTACCCCAGGGAAGTGGTAGAGTTACCATCCCTGGAAGTGCTACAAAAATGAGTGGATGTGGCACTTCACAATAGGGTTTAGTGGGCATGGTGGCAGGTTGGATGTTGGATTTGATGATTGTGGAGGTCTCCTCCAACTTTAATGATTTCATAATTCTACCGAATGTTGTATCTTCGTTTGTGAATGGAAAAATGCCCACACATTATTATTAGCAACAAATTTTCTCAACCCAGCCATAGTTAAGCATGTGCCATTTAAGTATTGCTGGAATTCAGCAACAACAAAAATAATAATTGTTGAGCATGTTTAGGACCTTGAAGTCAGGACACTAAAGTCCAAAGTATTTCTGGCTCTGAAAAATGTAACAATGTGTAAATTTGAGGGACTTGGTCTAGATGTTGTTAGCACATTATGTTGTTGATTAAGTTAATTATAAATAGGCTGAATTATAACATCTTATATACCAAAATACTCCTTAGAGTAGTTTTCAGGGGAAAAAACCCTGTGTTTTTGTTTTTGTTTTTGTTTTTTTTTACTTGCAATGGAAGCTTGAGTAATCCACCACACTTACAAAACTATTAATTCTCTGGGATACAGACAGTAAGACTGCATTGCTGGAGGACTGCTGCAGGCATACTTTCTGAAATATGAAGGACAGAGTCATCTTGCCACCTGCCTCACAGCCTTTTATGATACATCCAAAAATCAGTGGTTAAATTTCAAGTAAAAATGTATGTAGATTATTTATACACCTATCTTAAAATACAATGCAATATCTGAATTATTAATTTTTCATTGGGTGAAAGTGTTAGAACCCTGGCATAGAGCCTGACTTGCTTTTCTTTAGATACGCTTTTCTGTTGCAGTTTTGAATGACTCAATAGAACAAAATAAAACTGATTGTTAAATAATGTACAGAAGACTGAATAATCTTTAAAAAACAATTTTACCACCTGCAACTTGAATGCTGAGGTACATTGTTTGTTCAAATGCAGCCTATTACATCATATCTCTCATGTGTTCCTGAAAACTAAACCTGTTTATAAGTTGGGAGTCTAAATGACCTTACATAAAGGAAAAATTGTAAATTTATTGGGTTTTTTTCCAGTTGAATAGTCACTACCATCTAGTTTCGTGTCCTGGACTGCCATATCCCAGTGTCATAGCAGCCAGGTCACCAGGGGCCCTCCTGACTGGTGACTGAAATATTTTCATATATCTCTCAGTTCATCTAGGGATAGGGATCTTTAGATAGACACCTAAGTATTAAGGAAGAGAGAACTATTCTTGCTGTGGATATTTGTACTGGTAATGAATATTACTCTTTTTATTTATATCTGCCAGAGTCTCTTTTCTAATTTTAGAGAGTTCAGGGTCACAAAATATTTATTTGCATCATATTAATTCTTTAATAGCCTACATTCATGCTTAGTAACCTTCTTTTACATGTTTCCTCCCCTTTTTGTTTAAGCTGAACATGGATACTCTTAAGTATTTTGAAATCTTTCTCTTTGAGATACAGACAAAATAAATTGAAAAGATTAATATCCGGGTTTTGTTCCTGTCTCAGTTCCTATTTATTTCTCAATAACAGAATAGTTAAATATTCAGTTTTATGCATGTATTCCTTCACCTCCATCTCTCATTACCTTATTAAGCAGAAATTAAATACTTATTTGTAGACACTTAATTTAAAAGGCTGTCCTTTTACTTGTTCTAATTGAATTCCCAGATGCCAAATGTGATTCACAGTCGAAGTCTGTACTTTGGCAGGATGCTGCACAATAAACTTCTTTTTATTTTCATATATAAATGATTTTCTATTTTAATTCACTATTCTCATATTCAGTAAATTTATTTTCATGTCAAGAGACAGTGATTTCAGTTTGTTCAGGGATCTGCATGGCAGCGTCTAATGGAAGAAAGGAAAGAGACCCAGGAGAATTGATTGATCTTCAAGGAAATCCTTCTTGATATTAAAAAAAAAAAAAAAAAAAACCAAACAGAAGAAGGAAAGAAAGGAAGAAAATATTCTACTCTGTTGATGGGGGAAAGTCAAGGGAACATCTCACTGGGACAACATGGATGTGCAGAGAATGTACAGGTATGTTCAGCATGTCTGAGCTTTGTAGCAGAGCAAATCTATTCAATCCATATTACAGATGTCGTTTATTGCTATATTAGCAGTCATAGTTCAGAATGAATGCAGCAGAAACCAAAAAAATTCTCACTCCATATCCATACATACACCTTTGTGTGCATATTTAACCATCCCTTCCAGCCAGCCAGGTAACCACTATCACATTGCCTCTCACGTGGGAGCACAGGTTCCCCTGGGTGCAAACCCTTCCTCTTGGCAGTGAGGGTGTGGCAGTTCTGTGTATAATTCTGAATTCCCTACCATGGTAGGGATGGTACGTATCATCTTATCATTATCTTCTTTCCACTCAACAGCAACTAGCAGTCCCAGGCTGGGTCTTCTGGACCCCAAGGTGCAGTTCCCTGTGTGCAGACCCCCTGTGGTGGCTGCTTCTGTCACCATCTCTCCTGGCTGTCACAAATATTCATGCTTCTTTTGTTTTCTTTTCCTTTTGACTGTTTTTTTGTAGTCCCAACAATCTCTTGGTCATTCCCTAATCACTGCCTGCTTAGTTCACCCAATTAACAATATTATTTGTTCCAGGAACCACTGTTTCCAGCATTTCACTCACATTAACTCTGTTCACACCTTTGTTTCTATATTAACAGGTTCTGTTTGCTGGGCCATTTCTTTATCATCTTCAAGAGGAAGTCTAATTGGAGGATTTAAAGAAGTAGAGGCTAGAGTGTTACACCTCAGTCCCAAGAAGAACATGAAGTAATTTCTCCTGAAAATCACTTTCATGCACATGAAGGGCAGGAAGATGATTAGGAACATCTAAAATGGATTATCTTTTTTTTAAATGTTAAAATATTTTATCTTAACAAGTATATAGCCATAATTATAACTAATAAAAAAATGACAAAAGTATTTTATGCTGCAGAACAGATTTGTCAAAGGCAGCTTTCAAACTATATCTTGAATGTCTGGCTCTACAGACGAATGAGATTTGTTGAAAGAAATAGCATATGTTTTATTCAAGTGAAGCCTAATAGCCACTGATATGATATTTCTCAATTTATAACAGACTAACACAGAAGAATGATTCTCAGGAGAAGTTGGTCGTACCTCACTTTGGAGTTGGGCATATTCAGTTTATCTAGTCATTTATTTTTCAGGAAGAAGGAATTAATATTAATCTGACTAGATATATAACAATTGAACTCTGATCATATAACCATGTAAAGGTGAATACATTTTTACTTTTTTTCAGACAGCTGATAGACTTTGCCTGGTCGAAGTCACATAAGCTACATTGCATTGTTTTGATATTTTCTGATTTGCGTAAGAAGTGAAATCTCTCTACTGAATCATCTGCATAAGTGAAGGATCTGTCATCAGACAAACTTTTGGGTGTCACTATTTCTCTCGTATCACTATTTCTTTCCTCCATGCACTATACATTTTTATGTAAAGTAGGGTAATGATTCCAATCTTGAATCTGACATTTTATTAATTAACTAGAACAAGAGAATTTGAAATACAGGATAAATGAAAAATTACAAGGCTCTAAATCCCTGGTTGAGTGTCATCTTATTCAGAAATAATTTTTCCTCTTCATGATAATTTGTAAGCAGACAGAAAGCAGAGTTCTGTTCTGTGCCAAGTAGACTGATCTTATAGGTGTACGAGTTATTTGAAGAAAACTGGGTATCGTTGCGGGTGTCTTCGAACAAAATGCTGTACATATACCACATTTCTGATATTTGTCAGAAACACTGACATATAATTAATGGTAATGTTGACTTCTGTCTGTCATTGGATGGATTTATTTTATGTTTTTGTATCAGGGTCTAATGCAATACAATTGGCATTAAAATACATATTATACTTACATCCTTCAAAATCCAGTACGAAACTGGATACTACATGTTCACTACATTTTGTATGTTGCTTCATGTTACATTTTAAAGTGAGTCAGGAAACCATGTTTTATGAAAAAATATCTGCACCATTGATGTCAATGAATAAAATTAAACTAAACTTCCTAGAAATCTGAGCATCAGAGTTTTAGCTCTATAACTGAAACACTTCTTGTGAGGCATTTGGTTTTTTAGACCTTTGGGGTTTTTTGACAACTGTGAAGACTATAAGTTTGCATATCTTCTGTAATTATAATATGTATTCTATACTGGCTTCATCTAATACAGTAATTCCAGTTAGGGGGTTCATTTACCATGCAGTGCAACACTGTATGAACAGTAGCTAAGCTAGCTCTGAATTAGGTCTTCTACGAGGCAGCGAGAAGTCCTTTTGCTTGCTTATACAACGTACCGTAACTTCAAAAAAATGTTAGTTGTGCGTGTGGAAACCATATGCTTTGTTAACACATCATTGTGCCCAGAGTGACAAGCCTTGTTTTCTCAGTTTAGATCTTGTTTCATTATCTTTGTATGGCTTACATTGCGTATGTAATAACAGTAAGAAAATTCAGTAACAAGAGCATCTCAGGAAGCATAGCACAGCACATTCTGAGGTTACATCAGATAATGTCTTTCCAGTCACAACACAACAGGTGATAGATAAATACATGGAATAGAAGTATTGAATTAAACTCTTAACTCTTAACATAAATATTCTGCTGGAAATTAAGTAGAAGAGGGCAGAGAACAGCTCCAGATATGCCTGTGGGACTTCTGCACCATCAAATAGACCAGTCTCTAGTCTGTCAGTATTTCAGTCATCATTTGATTTTGAACTTTTATTTTTGTGTTTAAGTCTTTCAAGGGATAACAAAAAGAATGAGGCAGTTATAGAAATAATGTGTTTTTGCATTCCCTGCTCAATTAAAAAGTGCTGTAATTACACCATATTTTAAACAAAGGTTCCAGCACAGTGCCCAGTCTCACTGTTTGCACCTTGAAGCTGAGCCAAACCATACCAAAACTAATACATGGCATGTTCTCCTTGACAGCAGTCAGGGTCAGGCCTTGGAAATCAGTTTATAAAGCAACTTTCTTTTTCATTTTAATATATTTCATTATATGTATCCACTTTCACTGTTGGGGTATTTTTTCAGAAAAAATCTTTTGTAGAAAAGAATGCACATTTTGGTGAACTCCTCAAAGTTTTTTCATATAAAACATACTTTGTTTTCATTTTATTGAAAGTATATTAAATATATATACATACAAAGAAGCTCAGCTGTTCTCTGAAGTTAGACAAGTTGCTTCTAACATCACCACTTTTCTTGTTACTCAATCAGTATATTGTCCTTATATTTCCACCAAGACTTATTAGCTTGTAATTTCTATTTAAATTAAATTTTATCGTAGTTATTTCCAATGCTAATTACTCTTCCTCTTGTGCTTATTTGTATGTCACATCCATAACTCTTTCAATCTCCACAAGTTGTCCAAATATCACTAATGTGAAGTTGATTCAACGTACAAACACTAGAAAACTTCAAGTCCTCTCATCCACAACAGAAGGACACCAAATTTTCATAGAAAACAATTTTTTTTTTTTACCTAAAGTATCTGCTATAATTATTAATTTACTGCACTTCAGTACTTCTTTCTGATTATAGGGTCATGAACAGTTGTTGAAGTTGTATTTTGGATGGAAAGATATTTCATGAACAGGACAACAGGAGATGGCATCAAAAGTAGAACTCCAGCATTTTAATTTACTCCATACAAGCAAGACATTGTAGAGGAACTTCTGGCTTCATTGAAGCACTATGTGGCTGTAAAAGAGCTTGAACATTCAGAACACCCTTGAATTCATGATGAAATATGCAGCCTACCGTAACTATCAGAGAATTCCACAACGCAAGTGAGACAGTTGGCTTACAGAGCATCTATCACGTGCAACATTGCAGATCTGAAGCTGAACTCTAATTCTCCTGTTCAAAATGTTTAATCCTGTAAGAGGACCAATTGCCCCAGCATGAAAAATTGTGAGACGCCAACTGCGCCAACTCCTTATAATCTTCATATGTGGCTACTCATGTGGAATAATCTCAATTTTTAAGATATTAAATGTGTGAATAGCTGGTTACTTAAGTAGATACCAGCTGTACAGTGAAAAAGTACTGCAAATTTTAGATATTGGAAAGTTTTTTTGTTATCTTTAACAGAACTATACATTTTTTTGTTGGTTGTGAAGATGAATGGTTTTTATTTTTCTAGGCTTTATAAATAAGTATAAGCCTCGAAGTATCAAGAGCTATATACTAAATTCTGATATACTTTGAAATTAATAGTATATTAATATGTTAAAATAGTCTAGTTTACTGAATTTAACAAAGCCATTCATGGTAGTTCTCCATCTTAAAGCTCACGACTTTAATTAAATTATGTGTTGTTTCCCCTTTTTCATCTTTAGTTACAGCAATAGAATTAATAATGTGTGCGGTGTTTCTATTCTGAAACATACGAAGATCAAATACTAAAGATAATAATTATCTAAGTGATCAATGGTATTTGATATTCAAATAATGAGTTTATACAATTAATTTGTTGTCAAGTGCACTACACAGCATTAGTCTAAGACTGCATTTCCCAGCTCACTAAATGTCTGGATGAGAACCAAGTATTCTCTTCCTCCAACATGCTCTGCAGGCTACAAGCTATAATCTGGGTGATAAAGTGACAAACCTGCAGGATTGCACTGGAGAGCACACGGGCCTGGCAGCACAGTTGCTACTTCTCCTGTCCACTGCCCATAGCAAGTCAGAAGTAAAAAGCAGAGGGGAGATCGTTTTGCACTTCCAGAAAGATATAAGAAGGTGACCTGTACTTCCTGGGAGAAACTTGAAAAAAATAATTTTGAGTTGTCACTATAATTTAAGACTTTGTTAGGTTAATAAAAATTTTCATTGCAAGTTAAGGTCCCAAAAACTTTTTGTTTATGGTTTCATTTGCTGCTAAGCTCTTAAAGGGATGTAGAAAATACTTACATGAAAAATAATTTTTGCTAGAAAGCTTTCTCTGTCCTTAAGTGCCTCTAGAATTTCATGAATTGTTGTGACCTATTAAGTGCTTGTCAGATGAAGTCATTACTATTAATTAATTTTTTTTTACCTAGTATCAATTTATAAGCATAGAAGAAGTCCTAGCCTCAAAATATTTCTATTCAAAAAACTCATTCAATAAAAACTAAATTAAATGGACATTACCATAAGTAAGTATTTAAACATTTTAAATAATCATTAATTGCATTTATTTTTATTATTTTTCCATGGAATATGTATTTTAGCTCTCACCTTTTTCCAATGATCAGTACTCATAACCATATGTTGGTTTTCGAATCAAAACTGGAACTTATTAATAAAAATAACTTTTTCAGTGACTGATAAGGTTTTGTAATAAAAAAGATACATTTGAACTCATTAGCTGCATAAATTTTAGTGTGTTTTTGAAAAAAGTACTTGTTTCAAATTTTTAAAAGACTTGCATTAGTCTTTTTTTAAACTACTTTTCATTAATTTTGGCATGTGTTTACTTTCAGGATGTAATCCTTCACTTCTTCCTGTGCTAATTTTTATTAATGATAAAAATGGGGAAGACAATAGAGTGGGAAAAAAACAAAACCTTTTTCATTTTTTTTCTCGTTGAAATAAATTGCAACTAAACACCTGAAAAGTTCAGATAAAATGAGGCATTTTATGGAGTGGATGTTCGATTTTTCTTGCTCAGAAAGAGAGGTACTAAAAAAGTTAATTATAGTCTTGGGTGATCTCTGATCTTCAAGAGAAGACACCATCTATGCCTCAGTAATTTGGAGACCATAACTTGTTAATCATAAACCAAAAGTGAGATACAGAGTTGTTAAGATGTATGATATTGTAATTGCTGTTTCACCTCCCACATGTAAAGATTTAGAAGAAAATTTTAATCAAATTTTCCTTAAAAAAAGAAATTACATGGAAAATGTGATATAAAGCAACCAGACATAATTCACCAAAATAAAATGTGTGTCATTTACAAAAAGCATTATAAATTCAATTATTGCATTCTATTTTTATATTATGATTACAAACAAATTTAGGGAGCTACCTACAATTATTTTTGCACTTAGAAGAACTACACAGCTTAACTTGTTGTTTCTCATATCCGTGGGGAAGCCTTTGGCAGCTGGAGTAGTGAGAGCTCCACAACATGAAACAGACACTTGACTGGGTCAACAAAGAGAACGTGCTTCCATTGGAAAGGTTCTGTATCCAGGCTAATTAACCCTGTTCTTCTACAATTACCTGTACAGGATAATTAGGGCTTCGGAGTTTGCTCATTTATTGCTAGCCTAGATATCTGTGCACCCCATGATTCATAGTTCAGAGAAGAAATGTATATTAGCATAACTATGCTTTAAAATGTGTGGTGATTTCGCTAATTAAAGGACTTCCAGTATCTGTACCTTTGAAATTCAGCTCTTAAATCAAAAAGAAGATGATACCACTGGCCAGAAAATATTTTAATGAGTTTTTATAGACTTCACAATAGAATGTTTTAACATATAACTTGTTGCATATACTCACATTGTATTTTAAAATGTCTGAAACTCCTAAGGTTTCTGTAAAGCATTCAATGCATTTAATTGGAAGGTACAAATGTAATGTGATTGGTATACTTAAGCTTAAGGGCAATTTGGAACACAGTCATTAAAGAAGCCCTGTCACAGGTTGGGTAAGCATTCAAGACCAAAAAACAGTTCAAAAATAGAGTTACATTCAGCCTGTGCATTTTGAGTGCTATACTTCATCTTTGTTAAAAGGCTATAAAGAAGATTCCAGGCACCTAGGAACCCAGGAAAAAGATCTGCCTTGCTAAGCAGTGAAAGGATGACAGCAGTTGTTTTGTTTGCTTTGATCTGTGTAGTCATGAAACGAATAAGTTTTTCACTTCCAAAATATTATGTGAAGAAAGGACTTATTAAACAACTTGCTGAATTGAGCAAGAAATGTTCTCTCCTCTTCTTTGTTCTCCTTCCTCACCACAGTGGGTTCATCACAGAATATCTCTTCCTCTTCTATAAGCAGTTGCAATCTGACAGGCCAATAGAAAAAAGTACAAAGGAAATTATAATGATCATAAAGAAAAATAACCTTCTAGACCTGACAAGTAGAAATTCAGTACTTAGTGAAAAAAAAAATTACTTGGACCAATAAAAGCAGGCAGCCTTGAGGACTCTAAATAGGCTAAAATGTCATAGGACAGAGTGCATAGTCAGACAGTTTGGAATAATGTAATTCACATCTTGTTCACAGCTGTGAGACGTACACCTCAAGAATGCAGCTGTACTGCCTCTTAGTGAGCCACTGTCTGAAAGCTCACTAAAAGAAGAATGATGTCTTAGACAAAATTGAGTCTCATAATAGTTCTCTAAAGGTTCATAATGCTTCACAAGATACTATTCTATACTCTTTCTTGTGGTTCTTGGCCATCTTATGTCTCTTAACCTGTTTCCAAAAATGCAAATAAAATGTCACCAGTTTAGGTTCCAAGTGCTCCTTAATGTTCATGCTGTTCTTTCCACAAATGGAAGGTAAAAATAAAGAAATCTTTCCAGATGGGCTGAAAAGACTACCTTGACTATGCTAACATAATCAGTAATTCTTTTCTGTTTATTTTCACCCTCCTTATTCAGATCCCCAAAGAAAACCCAAAGAAAAAAATCTGACTTTTCTTTTCTTTTTTTAAATTAAGAAAAAAGAGTAAACGATGTGTGAGAAAACAGAGTAGAGGTATAGTTGGTTATAGGTAAAAAGAGATATGAAGAAAGGGTGTGATTTTCAATGTTATAAGGAAAGAAGTGTCTTGGAGCCAAAGTAAAAATACAAGACACTGGAGTAAGCAGAATTTTCCCCCTATGAACATTGGTAAAGTTACATCAAAGTGGTGACTTCCATTTGCATATTCTTAAAATTCCTTTGCCTAAATTGCATGTCAACATGCACTTTTAAGTTTAAATTATAACAAATGTGAATGCATCTTTGTAAGTAAGATACATTCTAACTTTATGCATACAGAACTATAATATTCAAAGATGTAATTAAATTTTAAAGGGACTTTATCTTCCTGCATAAATACAGTTTAAATGATAACTTGGCTAAATCCACTCAGCAAGTATATTTTTCTCTTTAACCTGTGGTGGGAAACTCACAAGTTTTACATGTTCAAAGAATGTCATAGTCTTAATTTGGTTTCCAATAGACCTACCAGCTAACTTACTCTAAATGCAGAGGTGATGATTACGCAAAGAAACTCTGTATCCAGAAAACATTTGGGCCAAATGAAGAGTGCATAGTGATGTTTGAGGTTTTGAATAGACAACGCAAATTGCCTAAGTTTTAATGTAGGTAAACTAGTTTCCATTCTTTGATGTTTATTTCAAGAAACAACAGGAAAACCTAGTGATTGACATGATTCTGGTCTGCAGATATTTCACCTTTATTTCTCAATTGACTCTGACTCTGCTCCCGAGAATGAATGACTATGTCATCTAGGGCCAGATTACTGGGGAATTAAGCATTTTACATCATGGGGTGTGATGCATCTCAACATTGTTCTTCTTGCTCACTTCACATTTACTTCTTCCCTTAGGAAATTAATTACTTCTATTGTTTCTCTCTGTCTTCATTTCCCTCAACATCCTCTACATAACACTAATACTAATGACCTTTTACATGACAGACAGTCTACTTGACATGTGCTGTCCTGAAGGAACTGACCTGAACCTGGATAGGTAAAAACCTGGATGAATTTTTCACAACTTGTATTGACTTCTGTCCATTTAGTCTAAAAGTGTCACTTTGCCTAATATAAAAATATTACCCTTAACCCACAAACAACACATTACCTTGTTCACAATATTATTTGGGATTCTGAGTATCACACTTTAAGGTGCCAAACTCTTCCCACTTACAATGTAAAGATTTTATATTCTCCATCCAGGTCTGAGACTTCTACCCACCAAAACGAAACAGTATTTCGTGGTAACAGAAGTTACAATGGTCAGAAATACTTTCAGACTTGGAAGGGTTTGAGAATCTCCTTCTCAACTCAAGAGTTAAAGGTAAAAAGACAATGTTATTTTACATAAAATGCAAATATTGTTTATTGTACATAACAAAACCACAAAGGAATGGACTTTCATATTTGCAAAACTAAGGAGAAGAAATGTTGCAGGGATTAGAAGAGGGATTATTTGAAAATAACAGCCAGAGTCTGAGAAAGCTTACAAAATAATATGAAAACTTTAGTGATCAACTACAGTAAACTTATCTATTAAATGCTGTATTTTAAAAATTTTAAAGACAATCTGCAAATGACAATGACTTATACATAACTTATAAATTCTGCTTATGAAAAATAAAAGTTAGAATATTTCTAGAAGAATATAAAAACAACCAAAAAATATCACCTCATCCATATTGAAAATGTTTACATGTTTACATAATATTTAATTCCTGGTACTGTATTTTTATTATAACTATTATGGGGAGTAACTTCCATTTTTTTATCAGAAGCGGAAAACAGATGATATAAACACTGAAGATCAAAGTACAGCATCAGAAAAACATGCCAAAAACAAATCAACAGAAATGCACATAAATGCTCGAAGGCAGATTGTTTCTCTGATCAATTGCATCTCACAGACAAGAAAAAACCTTCATGGGATAATTAAGCATCAACTAAATGCTCTACTTTTCTCAAGACTGATGTCAAACAATGCTACAGTTAAGAATAGTCCGCTGAAGGCCACACTTCTGGCTCCAGCAGACTTCTCCCGCTCCTTCTGGCAGCCTCCCGCCCCGTGACACTAATGGCTTTTGCTGTCCCTACCCTGGGTCTACAGGGCTGTTGTGTCTGCCTGCTTGGTGGGGACCCTGAGCCAGCAGCAGCTCCTAGTGGCTAGTGACAGTCACAGGAGTGTGGGGAAGGAAAACTGTTTTCAATGAGTTTCAACTGTCTCCAACCAGCCAAGGCCACTCCAAACCTCCAAGAGACATGTGGAGACCTGCCCTGTCCCTGTTACCCCAGGTGTTTAGCACTTGCTATATTTGGTGAACAGAATTATGTGATAAACCGCAGAACTGCATCATAAAATAGTTATGCATCTCCGAACAACTTTTACCTGTAAATAAACATGGGATTTGTTTTCAAAAACCATGATTCTTAGATGCTCTGTACCTCCCATGAGCAACAGGGGCTGCACTGAAATTTGTTTCTTACCCTCTGAAAGCTGAGATCAGTGCCGTCAGAAAGTCCTTCACTTCCAAAGGCATAACACTGTTACAGAGTGTTATTTCTACTCATAGAAAAGAATAAAATTAATGTCCTGACATCTGATTTTATAAAGGCTCAGTTTTCTGTGAGGTTATGGTGCCTTTCTGTGCCCCTTATCTCTCCTAATAAGTAGGGTTGCTTGCTTTGAAAATGAAGAGGTGAAAAAAACCTAGGGCAAGAGAGCTGCAAGGGTGCAGAAATTGATGCCATGGCTTGTGAAATGAATTCTCATTTCAACACCTCTTCAGGATGAACTGCTCACATACAATATGAGCCAAAAATCCCACAGAGACTGTAATGCCAGATCAACTAATCTACCTGATTCAGAACCTCAGCTGAATACTGCTATTTTTATCTGGTGCTGACATGCTAGAAATGGTGGGGGGGGG
>VZTH01005171.1:76178-122209 GCA_013397815.1 Aleadryas rufinucha
GGAGGTATTCTTCAGGTTCAGCCATTATATTTATGAATAAGAATATTTTTTTTCTTCCCTTGGATTAGGTATCTGATATTGTCAATTTCTAGGAGATGCGTGTCCTAAGTAAACTCTTGTCATGAATAAAAGCTGCTGTGACTGTTATCTTTATTTTGAGTCTCATCTGATAAACCTAAAACCAGTGTGATCAAATAAGAGCTCACTCCAGAAATGGTTAGGGGAACATTTTCTTGTTCATGTGTTGAAAAAAGACTCAAGATTCACTATGTCCATTCCAAAAGTTTCCTTTTATTTTATGGTAAAACACTTAGACTTAAATTCTTGAGGATACTAAGGGCAATGACATTATTTAGCAGTGCAGTGCCTAATGGGCAGGCTACAGACCCAGGCCTCAGTTAAGGACTTAAATTCTCCATGCAATATAAAGGAAGCATATGAAATAAATAAAGGAATAAATAAATAAAATCTCATCAGGATGATGAAACAAAGAGGTCAGTAAAGAGGAAAGAGAAAGCTGTAACCATTATGAATATAGATCACAACCAGCAATTTGATTTTCACAGGCATTCACCCTGCATGACTTTTGATACTTCATTTGGTCACTCCTGTTAGGAAAAGAATTGGTCATGCAGGCAATACAAATTTCTCTGAAGATTTAGGTGAAAGAAGATCTCCATCCAAACATAGTACACAAAGGATCTTACATGCTTCTTTGGTTCTTGATGTGAAATACTGGTGGAATTTTCAAAGCAAGTGGGAAGTTTGCTTGTGAAACTCGAAGGCTAAGAGTTCTGGGAAGACGAATGACACAGGCTGCAATCCTAAACATTAAAGTCAATTTATGTATCAAAATTCTGGTTTCAGAAGACCACTGTGATTCCCTGTGTTCTAAGAGAGGGCCCTCAGTTTGCCCAGATTTCTAGTGAGTTCAGATAGTCAACTGAACTGCCTGCTTAAACAAACAAGAAAACATTTTTTTGAAGAGATGCTATCATTCAAGTTATTAAAATATAAAATAAGTCTCTGCATTTATGAGTTGTATAGTGGATGACTAGCATTTTATTCCAATACAATTTATAAAAGTATTTCTACTTCAGTATTCTGTTGCAAGCATTAGAGGTCTAGCAAGAGATGTACTAGAGGCAGCTGAAATACTTTCATGGGCTTCTACCTACAATTCTCACACATAGTAAGCAAGAGCTCTGAAAAGAAGGCTTAGGCAGTAGAAAATTATGAAGCAGGTCACCCATTCAGTAGGACAGTGTGGTCCCCTCCCTTCTCTCTCAACCTGACCTTTATTTCCCTTAACTCTGCTCAAGGGATAACCCCCAGTGGCAGTCCTAATGGGCGTGTCTAGTCATAATGGCTGCATCCAGCTAAAAGTAAATTCAGGAGAGACAGATATAAGTGCAGTATCCATTGGCTAATTTGGGCAATGCACCCATCTAATCATAGTGCTGGTTGAGATTTGACTCAAACCAAGTTCAGGACAAACTAATATTTGTAGTCAGCATGCAAATATGACAAGAAGCTCGTTGTCATACTCCATACATACTGGACAGCCCAGGGCCCATTGAGGTCTCCTGCACAGCAGCAGGCTTCATACCAGGACCTTCCTTGAGAAGTTATGCTTCCCAAGGTTATTCCTTGAGGTTGAGGAGATCCTTGTCATGTCAGATACTCAGTAAGTGAATTTGGAATAAGTACACTGACACTCTGAAATTTAGCAAAGTGATTATAAAGGATTGATTTTACACATATTATCCTTCAGACATTAAACATTGAACAAGTCTGGGACTAAGTATGGATCCAGATGCACCTAAACTTGCCTCTGAGAAGGAGTTTAGAATATAACGGATGCTTTTCTGAACCTCACAGATCAACAGAAGGGTCTCCCTGACTGTTTTGTCTGACCCTGTCCTCTATGCAGTAAATAATCTAGTGTACCTGGCCATTATCCTTGACACCTTTACTATCAAACTATGTTAAATTGCTGCTTTATATCAATAAACATATTGCAACTTCTCTGGAGTGGGTCACTTTATCAACAGCAGTGCTACTTTTGTAACAATCGTTTTGTAAGCTGGAGAGAGAAAAAAACAGTGCTGGTTCCTCTTCCAATGAAAAAGCTGGTATGTCAAACTTCAGAATTAGAGGATGACTGGAAAAGAAACTTTAGCCTTCTGTGTATTCCCCCCCTTGATGTATCAGCATACATAAGTGCTCTCAGTACATTTGTAGTGGCAGTGTACAAGTAATGAGTAATTGCTATTTCAAGCTGTAGCCTCCACTTTTCTGAGCATGCCTGCAAGAAATTGTCAATACTCTAGAGATATGACTTCCTGATTTAATAATTCTAATTCAGCACTTCTGAAGCTGAATCTTGTCCAAGAGTTCCAAGGTGTTTGTGAATAGATCAGTTTCAGTTCTTAAATGACTTCATACACAAGATTATTAATCTCCCATTCAATAATTTACTTTATACATTCCATAGAAATTTGCTACTGTTCATGGAAATTGACACAGCTTGAGACAAAAATGGGCATGACAACAAAGTATTTTAAAGAAATTTTCTGTCCTGTATTTCAGTTACAGACTGTCCTCCTCCTGCCTACAGGACCTGTCACAATGCCATTACTTCATAGTGAGATAGATCTTCAGAATTCCTGGCAGGTCCCACAGTCTCCACTGACATGAAAACATAAAGCTGTGGCTGCAACTAAATATTTTAAGTGCCATCCCTCAAAGGGGAGACACACCCACCAAATTATTTACAGAACCTACTGTCTCTTATGTTGTCCTCAGAATCACTGAAACTTTTCTATATAAACTACCTTGTTTACTTTTCCCAGAATATGATATGAAGTTGCAGACTGACAGCCTCAGAGGCTACCTTCTTTCCTACTAGTCCTGAATTTGTGCATTAGTCAGATCTATTCAGGGATAAATTATTCTTCATCTTTATTTCATCAGCCCCTAAAAGGTAGCCTGATAGAATTTTTTTTTTTTTTTACAATAGAAGTAGCTAAGAGGCAACAGATTATGTATGCAATTCTTAATTGTTTGTCTCTCTTAAAATGCACTGAGAGGCATATTTAAATACTAAAGAAGTCTGATACTTGAAAACCACGAAGCACATATGGCAAATAGTACACAGCAGAAAGTATGATTTGTGATGCTGATTAAATTGATGTAGAAAGCCTGCTGGGATCCCTTCCAGCCTGTGAGATGTACCTGACATCATGCTGTGGGTGTTATACTTCATTTGCTGTGATAAGTCTAGTTTTCAATTGACAGTATGAAGAAATACTAGAGTGGGGGAATACACAGAAGAATAAATTCAATCATTTTAAAGGCAGATTCACTGCATCCAGCATTTCCAGTGAAGATCAGTTAGTAGAATTCAACATCCTGGGCTTTCTAGATCATTTGAGGCTTGATCATGGTATTCTACCAAGACATATTTGACAAGTCACATTTGGAGAATCAGATACAGGAAGGATTACAACAGCATTTAAAGTGTGAAGAAACAGTACAGAAAAAAACAACTGTGCAGAAAGAACAACTTATTGGATTCTTCCCTCTGACATATTCTGAATCAGTAAATACATCATCAAATAAGGCATCAACTAAACCAATCTGTTTGACAAGATCACGGGTTTTTTTAAGTTGATGCTTTATTGTGTTGCTTCCATCTTGACTGGCATTCATCTGAGAGCTAAAACCAGTGCTTTTACAGAGAAAGCCCCCAAGATGTCTAATGTTTCTACGCAGATGGAACTGGTAAGGAAAGAGACTTCAGTATAGATTACATGTTGCAACAAGTGCTCAGACCCTTCTCCTGGAGACAAAGTAAGTATCTGGAAAAGATGTGCACAAGTTGATGATCTGTTGATGAAAACCAAGACCGTCAGTGAAAGAAGAGTTGGTTTGCGAAATACATTACACGAATTTGTTTCCGACAAACCAATTAGCCCTGATAATATCCACCCAGGGGTGTTAAGAGAGCTGGCTGATGGCAGTGAAAGGCTGCTTTTCCTAATCTTTGAGAAGCTGTGGATATCTTTGAGAGAAGTCGTGAAGATCAAGAGACTTCCTAGAAGAGTGGAACAAGGCTAATATCACCACTATCTACAAGAAGGGCTTAAAGGAGAGTTCAGGAAATTATAGACTCATCAGTCTTACTTCAGTTCCCGTGAACGTGATGGAACAAATCCTCCTGGGAGCTGTCACATGTCAGATGAAGCACATGATTGGGAAAAGTCAGCACAGATTCACCAAGAGAAAATAGTTTTTGACAAAGCTGATCAACTTTAATGACAAAATAACCCTCTCAGTTGATATAGGGCAACTGGTGGACAGATGTATTAGAGCCTAGATAAGTGGTCTGTGGGGTGGGGACATGACTGATAAGTAGCACCCTGAGGGTGGTGGCAAATAGCTCCTGTTCAAACTGGCAGCCTGTCAAAGGTGGGGTCTCCAAGGGACTAAAATTGGGCCCAGTGCTATTTAGTACCTCCTAAGTGACCTGGATGACGGGATCAAGTGTTCCCTGATGGAGTTTCCCAATGATGCCAAACTGTGTGGGGAAGTGGACACTTTGGAAGGGAGAACCACTCTGCAGGAAGACCTGAATAGACCTGAAAAGGGGGCTAACAAGAGCCTTGTGAACTTCAACAAGTGTAAGGTCTCATACCTAGGAAACCATAATCCAGAAATGTAGCACAGGCTGGGATCTACCCAGTTGTGGAGCAGCTCAGTTGAAAGGGACCTGGGGGTTCCAATGGACATCAAGCTCAATATGAACAAACAGTGTGCAGCTGCTGTGGCAAAGAAAGTCAGCAGGGTGCTGGGGTGTAACAACAACAGCATCACCAGCAGACATAAAAATACATTTGTCCCCTCAGTGCTTGTCAGGTCATACCTGGAATGCTGTGCTCAGTTTTGGTCCCTGCTAAAAAGCAGATGAGGACAGGCTGAGAGTGTCCATAGAAGGGTCACAAAGATGACCAAAGAACTGGGAAACCTGTGATATGAGGAAAGGCTCAAAGAACTGGGTTTGTTCAGCCTTGAGAAAAGAAAACTTAGGGGAGTCTGTATCGTCATGCACCACTATTTACAGGGTGGCTACAAAAAAAGATGGAAACTTCTTTTTCTCAGGAAGTCACCTGAAAAAGACATGGGGTAATGGGTACAAGTTTCTTCTGCTGAGATTTTGATTGGACACAAAATGACAATTTTTTTCTTTTTTTTTTTACAATGAGAACAATCATCCGTTGGGATAATATCCCCAGGCAAGTGGTGGATTCTCCAACTTTTTTAAGATTTGCCTGGACAGGTTGGTGCCGTCTTGTCTAAGCCATGCTTTTGCCAGGAAAATTTGGACCAGATGGTGCATGAGGTCATTTCCAATCTGGCATTCTGTTGTTCTATGATCAAAGCATTGGGGTGCATTCCTGATGACATTAGATATTATGCTTAAACTATTGATCTCTAGATCCCCCCTGACTGCATTTGGAGCTTATATACTTAGCTCATATGATTATGCCTACATTCACTCTTCAGAATTCAGTGTCTGCAGCCTAAAATCACACACTTCTTGAACTTTTATTCAGTTGCCTGAAGACATCCAAGATTCCATCAGCCATCGAAGACATTGAAACAGATGGCTGTCAGATATGATGTGACCAGTGGGAAAGCCAGACACTTCTGCAGCAGCAGTTAGAGGCCAGGTGACCTTAAAAAGCATCTCAAATTTCTTTAAATAGCTAAGTTTAATCAGCAATGAATCAAGGGCACAGTGAATTTGTTTGTGAATGACAAACAGTGGGAACAGTTGGGAAACTGATGGATATTGTATAACAGTTCTATTATATGCATACAGATGAGTAAAGACTACGTACATAAAACCTTTTCAGTCTCTTTATTTACAGACAGCCTCGACTTAGGGGAACTTTGTAATTTTTTTTTTTAGTAAGAGCTATTCTTCTCTCTGACTTCACACAACCATTATACTCTTTCAGTACTGACCTCAAAGAAACCATAATTCAGTTCATATCTGTAAGTTATATTCCCAGGAGAAGAAAGAAGAAAACCTGATGAACTCTTATGCCTAAATGCATACATGCTGTGTATGTTAATTAGAGAGATATTCTACCAAACTCTACTGTGTTCCAGAGTGAACCCAACAGCTCTGTAAATGGCAGAAATGCACAACTGGGAGGCCAATACCACATCACAAGACTGCCTGATGCAATGTTCAATTCTGATGAATCCAGGATATTCTATTATTAGAATATCTGCATTGTTATCCATTATTTTCTGCTTTAATCTTTAATATTTCAAAACTTTAAGCAAAAGAGCTTATTTAAGGCAACTTGGCAGGTAGTTTTTTCACAATTTGCATCACTAAAGTCATAGGATATTGTAGCAGGTTTAGTTTCAAACCGCGCAGAAACACTATTTGTAATGGTTTCAGTTCGCCTTTCTTATCTTTTGTGAGATAGGAGATTTGAAGGAATGCAAAGCAGGCTCAAAACTTCAAGAATGTGAAAAAGTTTATTAACAGAACTAAAAAGGGAAAAGAAAAAAAAAGAAATCAAAGCAAACCCTCCCTTTGCTCCAGCAACCCCCCTCCCTTTTCTTTTTCCCAAACCAGCACAAAGGATAACAAAACATGATTCTTGGTCAGCATTCACAGTTACTAAAAATCTCTCCACTATTTAAGGAAACAGAGGTCTCTTTTGCTGTCCGTGGTCTCCCAAACTGCATCAGCCAACAGTCCGACAGCCCCCGCCCTGGAAAAACTGCCGCCGGGAAAAACATCTCTCCCAGGGAAAGAAAATCACGTGGGCCACACATGGGGTTTCCCTTTTAAGAGTAGACAAATTCCAGCCTGAAACAACAACTCGCTTCTTCACAGGAAAATCTTAAAAAGTCTCTCACAACTCTTCACAATTTCTGGGTAACCTGGCATGGTCCCCTTTGCACATAGGCTGCATTCAGAATTCTTCATCACCATGTCTTTAAATGGATTAAAGAGAAAAAACAGTTTGGGACATTACAGTTCCTACCACGATCTGCGGAAAGCAGTTTTAAGCTTTCGCGCTGCAAGCGTGACTCCGCCCTCTTTCTTCCATGCCGCCATCTTCAGATTCACTTTCTCTTTCTCTCTGACCTTGAAGACGCCCTGATGAAGAGTTTTTGGTGTTCAGGTTTTACGATGGAGAAAAGCCTCACTCACCTTGTGCTGCTGGCTCCCCGATGTTAGCTTCTCAGCTCCATCGGCCCCATGCCAGGATCTCCGCAGGCCACGTGGAGGGGGAAGGGGGCAGTCCTCAGAAGCCTCGCCGGGTGGTCTTGACTAATTGCAGCCATTACGGCTGTTCCTTAGTTGCCCAGACCTCTGAGGGATTCTCCCACCGTCGCCCTGGCCGTGCTCCGGCACCGGGGGAGGGGGAGGCGGGAAGCCAGAGGCCGCTCCGAGAAGCAAAACCTCAGCGCCCATCTTCCCCCCCTCCCGTAGGAGCTGCAAAACCAAAAGAGGGCACTTCCTGTCTCCCCCAAGCTTTAAATATGGAAATCTCGAAAAAGCGCTACTGGTCAAAAAAGCTGTCCATCACCTCAGATTCAACCTACCACAGATATCTTGAGCTGGAAGGGTCATATAAGGATCATTGAGACAAATGCCCTGCTCTTTGCAGGACTACCTAAAAATAGACCATATGACTAATACGTCTAGATGCTCCTTGAATTCTGACACACTTCTTGCCATGACCACTTCCTTGGGGAGCCTGTTCCAGTGCCCAACCATCATCCCAGGGAAGAACCTTTTTCCTAAGGTCCAATCTGAACTACCATGACACAGCTCACCAGAGAGGAGATCAGCTCTTTCCACTTCGCTGTCCATCTTGGGGAAGTTTTAGGCTGTGATGAGGTTACTCTTCAGCCTTCTCTTCACCAAACTAAACAAGGAAGTGACTTCGTTACTTGTCTTGCCCTTGAGACCTTTCCCCATCTTGGCTGCCCTTCTCTGGACACACTATGAGACAGTGTCCTTATTGTTTTGAGACACCCAAAACTCCACACAGTACTCAATGTCAGGCTGTACCAGCGCAGAGGAGAGCAGCACAATCACCTCCATTGACCAACTGGTGATGCTGTGCTTGATGCATCCCAGGACACAGTTCACCCTTTTCGTTGCCAGGGAACACTGTTGGCTCATATTAAACTTGCCATCAACCCAATTGCACAGATCTTTTTCTGTGAAGCTCCTCTCCAGCTCGTCATCCCCCAATTGAGGCATATAACCAGGATTACCACATCCTAGGTGGGGAATCATAGCTGATATAGCAGTTTGGATTGGAAGGGATGTTTAAAGGTCATCTAGTCCAATCCCTCTGCAATGAGCAGAATCTGGTACTTGCACTTGTTTAAGTTCATATGATTGGTGAGTGCACAGCTCTCAGGTCTACCCAGATCTCTCTGTAAGGCCTCTATGCCCTTGAGGGACTCCATCACTCCTTCTTAGTTTAATAACATAAGTAAATTTCCTTACTGTACTTTTGATTCCTACATCTAGATAACTTATAAAAACATTAAAGAGTACTGGCACAAGACAATAACCAATAACCTCTTTATCCATGAGTCCTCCTTTGTTCATAAACAACAAATCTTGAAGAGTTCCTTTACTAGTTGTCTTCCTTAATCGTGATCCATGAAGTTATCTTCAACATGCTTCAGGAGTTTCCTGGACCTGTTCATGTCTGCTGTATGATATTTGTAGGTGATATCTGGGAAGTTACAATCACCCATAAGAGGCATATCAGGAGGCAAAACAAGAGATAAGGGAAAAACAAAGCAAGGGCAGGAACCATTCAGTTGTAAATCCCTGCTAGTAGTGGGAAAATGGAAAACATGTCTTACACTGTGTGTATGTATACATATATACACCTACATATACACCTAGGTATGTGTACAAAATTAAAACTCGAGAAGTCTATAAAGAAGCTTGTATCTGTACAGCTGTTCTTTTGCTTATTTGGAAAAAACGCTTTTGGTTTTACATTTCTACTTATGACCACTGCAAAACCTTAGGAATTAATTATATTTTAGCACTGAAACTTGTATATAAAATATTTGTTATTTCCTCTTTTCTCATCTTATTAATTATTTTTTGAAAAGCTTTCAGTGTTTCTGACGAAGCCATTATCAACATGACTTATTAATTGAAAACTTTAAATAAAAAGCTTTTCCATATTTTGTCTTCATATTTATGTATTCACTTAAAATATTCCTAATGAGGTCAACAAAAAGTAGTCTCCAGGCACTCTGAGCTGGCAGTTTCTGGACTCTCACTCATAATTGCCAGGTAATTTACATTTGACCTGTACCTCCAAGTCAGAATGTTAATGCGTTCTGCAAGGTGAATTTAAACCTGTCCTTAATTAGGGTGCCAAATAGGAAGAGTTATATTTTATCTGGAATATAACCTCAGCATTTCTGAATAATGGAATTAATGTGCAGGATCATAAAATATGCATTGGTAAGCACTTCCTCCATTATAGAATAATAATGAATTGGTATTTGAAAAACTGAAGAATTTCTGTTGCATCATCAACTACTGTTTTTTTTCTTTTACTTTGGAAAGAAAGAGACATGCATACACATAAATTTGACCACACCTATAGCTACATACTACAGAGATTCTAGGAACAAAACCAAAATGTAGATAGACTGAAATTCTGTTGTCTCAGAATGATAATCTTTATACTCCATACTTCATGTTCATCCCTCATTCATGTATATCTAAAAATCTCAGTACCTGGAATTAATACAGAAAGTAGTAACAATTGATTGCCCAAAAAATCAAAAAGAAAGTGAATCACTTTTTTCACACCTAAGGAGTTTATTTTTTTTTTTTCAAGTATGTTACTATGAATCCATTGCATTGCTTCTGGACAAATTTACAAAAAAAAGATTGAGAGCATAAATTATCACAACTAATTAACTGCCTGCAACAAATGGGGCTACAATTTGAGTGTAATCCAGTAACTAGGTAATCCAGTTCTTCAAACTGTTACTATCTGTTTAGCCTTTCACTCAGGGACTTCCTTCCAGTGAATATCATGTCCCTGAAGGATTTATGAGCAGCTAAGTCTCTACTTAGTTAAGTGCTTCTTTCACTCTGTATCCTGACCCAACATAGAACTGACCTGGTGGTTTTCCCTTCCTTTAAAGAATTAATCCTTTTACTATTTGTAAAATAATTGTCATTCCGCACAGTAAAGGATGGTTTTCGTCGGCAAAAATTATTTCTGGGAAAAGATGGTATTTTTCCAGAATTTTTTTTTTAAATGAATTAGTATATTTTGTGAATATTGCTATTTTTGGGGGGATTTAAAGGAAATGTCTAAACAAGCAAATTAATTAACAAATACCAACATAAAGTTGCTCTTGCTTGGCAGCCCTGTAAAGCTCATTTTTTTTCAATGTACACATAGATTTTCTATTGTCTAACAAAAAAATGGCTTCACTAGGCCACCGCCACATGCAACAACAATAAAAGGAGAAGGGGATCTTATAAACTACCAGCGGGAGCTTTAAAATTTGGGACACACAGATGGGAGAGAGAGTTGTAGACCTACAACATGCAGCAAGGGATTGTCCCAGGGTAAAGTGGAGTTGTTTGGGTTTTTTTAAAGAGATCTATCATATCACTGAAATATAACATTTCTTCCTTTTTCTTTTTTTTCTCTGATTTCCTTACTTTGAAGTGTCTCTGATCTTTCCCTTGTAGAAACACCCGTGTCCTTCTAGGGACCTGTGGAAGGATGAGGAACTGTATTCTGGAACCATCATTAAAACTGAAGTTTGAGAACCAGTATGTCCGTTGCAATGAAATAATATAGCCCTCTCTTCTAACCACAGCAGATTATCCCTGTGAGCCACTGGAGTCATGGAGTTGGGTTAAATCTCCCCCTTTCAAAGACACAGTTAACCTCAAAGGTATAAATTCTTTGGGAATAAGTTTGAGCATTTTTGTCTTCCAATATTTCTAAGGATTTCCAATATTTCCTGTTATCCTAAATTTGCCTGTCTCTAAAATAAACAAAATCCATTATAATTTATAGCAATTTATTTAAAAAAAAAAAAAAGAGATAATAAAAGCCTTTAAAAGGTTTAATATAAATAGCACCAATGCTTTTGGGGCATAGTCTTTAGTAACACTGTAAAGGCCTTGAATAACATTAAAAAAAAGAAACTGCTGAACAATTACACTTCTCATTTCTGACAACACTGTAATCTCAACTAATTTTGCCAGTGAAGTATCACTACTCTGCAAAATCCCCCCCCTTCCAAAATCGCTTGACTTTGACCTTAATGCTTCATATATTGGATCAAAGACTCATTGTATTAACAAATTCTTTGAGGAAAGATCAGCTTCTAAAAATATCTATTTTTAGGTCAACATTTTATTAAATGAGTTTACATCAAATACTGGAGTTTCATAAAGATAGAATTTGGTACTTTCAATAGCTAATTTTCTGAGATATTTTTGTTTTCATTTTCATGTAATTTTGTATAGATGGGAAAAAGGAAATAATTTCCCTGACATTAGTTTTTCTGTTTTTCTGAACTGCTGAATTAGATTGCTGAATTAAAGCATGAATTCCAGCTGTTCAAAATATCTTCTTTTTCGTCATGAGTTCTTTACATAAATTATATTCAGATCAATTTTAGATAGTATGTGGAATTCATCTATTAACTGAAAAACATTAAGTTCAGAATCTTGAAGTGGAAAAGGCAGGGAAGCTGGTCCAGGAGCCAAAAGTCTTAAATGAGGGACAAATTATTTTCTTTCTCGTTTGGGAGATTTTCAGGTTCAATTTATATTATACAATCCTATATAGGTCTGAATATTAAAAGCATTTTAGGTCTCCACATATAACTGAGTGCAAAGACTCAGCACGAGTCACTAATTTTTAATCATATGCATTTCTAAGGCTACTTACCTGCCCAAGGAATAAATGCTTCTAAATGAAGTTGAGGCTGTCATGGTTGATTTCGCTGAATTCAAAGGTAAATTTTACCCAGCTATCTATCAAAGATTGTGTATTTAAAAGAGGTTATTACATACAGAGGGGAAATATGCCATTAACTTCTATACAGCACAGTGCAACACATGCATGTGGTGATGTGTGGTTTTGTCGCTCAAAGTCTAATCTCCCACGGCAAGATACAACAATTTTCTTTTTGAATTAATAGCTTGAGCCAGAAATAGTAATCAAATTATTATGGTAACTGAAGCAGTGACAACACTGAAAGGAACAGATCATTTTTCCATCTGTTCATCAGGATATGAAGGCAAGTAAGAGCATCACAGCACAGGGGTATTTCACAGCACTAATTTATTAATTGGAAATGTAAACAAAACTGCCATTCTAAAGGATTTTGGTGTGTGTAGTCTACTGGTCTTCAACCTTAAATTGAACTGACTAAATAAATTTTTATGAATACAAAAATAGATTTCCATGGAAATCTCCTGTAGAAATATGTATGCAATATATGTAAGAACAAAGTAAATATCTAGGAGCTGATTATTACTTTTTCCCTGGTACTGCAAGAAACATTAAAAGTTGAACTCTTTGCTCACTGCTTTTTTGACCCTCTGATGTAGTAAAAATCTCAGATGTTGTAAAGGAGAAGTCATGTGTATGGCGGTCTGGAATGTAAATCTGGCTGCAGAGCATTAAACTTCTGTTATTCTCAGCTAGTGGACTTAGAGATGACTGATAGAACATTCACACCACCACTGCACTGATATACTGAGCACAGAATTAAAATGGTACATTATTTTCTTGACCCACATATGTCAATGAACAGAAGCTAAGAAGAAGAGAGAATTTGGTCTCACATATAAAATAAATTTGCAACACTCTGCATTGTATATTAATAGGTTTTTTCCCTCAGATCCTGTAGTTAATATAATCAGCCACAGTTACCAAAAATCAGCTGTGGATAGAAACTTTTAATTTGTTTAGATGCAGCACTCCTAAGGCATTTCCTCAAAGGCTGCAGCAGAGTAACTCGTCTGCTTGGCATTACTAATTCTGTCCTGTACCACAACAGAGAGGAAAAGTTTCAGCTGGAAGAGATTGCAACCAATGTTTTTATCCATGCCATGCCTTTAAGAAATTGAGGAAAGTTGTTCATGCCAGAAGGCTCAAGGCTTGTTTTTTGCATGATATATTCAGTGTTATTTGGCTGAATATCTATGTTTTGTTGGATTTGAAGAGAGCTAAAGTAACTAGTTTAAGAACACACTGTCTGACATAGATTAAAACAAATGCCCTCCAAATGTTGAAAAACTATCACAGCTGCCAGCCAAGATTTATTTAATGTAAAGCATAGAAATTTCTATTTCAGCTAGATAGCCAATGCAGAGAAACAGATGCTCTCAAGAAAGTATTTATCGAACTTTTAAAGAAAAGTACCATAAGCTGAAAGAAGTTCCCAACTGGAGATACCTATTCCTCACCATTGGCAATGAAAAGACCAAATGGTAGGTAGCTCATCTCTAGTGTCTGGATGTCTAATTAGAGCAGAAAATTAATCCTTGCTCAGAGATGCCAGAAATTCTTTTAATTTTCTAGTGTAATACTACATGGTGCTGAAACTTCTTTTCTGCATTTGCTTCCTCCTTGCTCCATAATCACATGAAAATTTCATACTTTTCTGCTTCAGACACTTTAAAAAGCCTCAGTCTGGAAAAAAACCCCTGATATTGCTGTTAAACATCCTAAGATCTAGGGAGAATTATACAAAATTATAAAGCAACAATTATAAATTTTTAAAAAGCAACCAGAAAGAGGAAATAGCAAATATAAAATATTATTGTGGTCTCAAATTCATTGCCAGAGGTTGCCATGAATGCTAAAACTTATGGTTGATTCAAACAGGCATTGAATCACATGAAGGAGGGAGATTTCCTCAACCCTTGGTATTAGGAGATTTCTTCAACACTTAATGTTTGATTTGTCTGTCAGCACCCCAGGAAAGCCGAGACCCTTGTGTCTGACCAGATTGTCAGTGTCCTATTAGGGGGGTCCTTCACTGAACAGTCCCACTTGATCGGGGGGTTGTTTGACTGATTTATTCAGGGAGACACACCAGCAGCATAAGGGAGACCCCTCAGCTGATCTTATCACTGTATTTGATTATTTCACCAAGGATTGTCAGAGATAGTGTCTGATTGCAAAAACAAATTCAAAGCAAAACAAGCTCTAACCCCCAATAAAAGTGA
This sequence comes from Aleadryas rufinucha, assembly GCA_013397815.1. Lineage (NCBI taxonomy): Eukaryota > Metazoa > Chordata > Aves > Passeriformes > Aleadryas > Aleadryas rufinucha. The sequence continues at coordinate 90,487 of VZTH01005171.1, forward strand.
TCAGTGTGCATAAATTGTGGTTCTTACCTAATAGGAGTCTCTACAGGAGAAAAGATGAGTTCAGCCCGTTGACTGATCCCAGCACTTATGATGGAGATTTTAATTTTTCCCATTCTCATATATAACTTCTATACTATTTCTTTATGTTTAGGTGGAGCTTGAGTCATGCACACCTTTGTTGCTGATTGGTGTAAAATTCTCTTGCTTCAGTTTTAAAGATACAGTCAAAAAAAATGTAGCCGGCATACCCAGTGTGGCGTGGTCGTATCTTGGAGGTGGGTAACTTTGAGATAAAGTGCATTAATATTACAAGTAGGTTATAGTGAACCAAGTTCATCTGAAGAGAGCAATTCCACAACAGCTGCTGGCTCAGCAGCAGGAAATGTCCAGTCTCCCCTGATTAACAGGTGCTATGCAGTTTATCAGCTTCAAAGTACTTTTGACTTCCACTCCTTGCAAGGGTTTCAACAGAGCCTGGACAAGGCATCTCCACTCTGCCTCACCCTTTGTTCCATCTTGCTTGGCAGCAGTTTACAGTTGCAGACTGTGCATATGGAGAATCATCATTGAATAGGCTTTGAGCATGGCAACCATATTCCAGTCAGGGAGTAGCAACTGCATTTCTCCCTATAATTCCTGTACCATTGTAACTTCTGTTAGGGAATGCTGATTTTACCCCCGCCATTTTTTCACACAGGCATTAGACAAATTCCTGAAAGAAGATTTTATTGAACACAAAGATAGGAAATCAGCTACTGTTCAACTAAGTCTTAAAATGCATGTTGCTTAATTTATCAGAAATATATATCATCTGTAGCATCAATATTCTAAGAACACCTCAGTCTCATGAACTTCAGCTTTAATAGGCTGCTCACTGAGTTATGTATTTGTATTTGCATCAATGGCAATCATAATTAAGAGAAAGGAATAACCTCTAGGACATTTTGATACTTCAGATTGTGGTGGGTTGCACTTGGCTAGTTGCCAGAGCCCTACTAAGGTGATTTCTCACTACACTTCTTCAGTAGGATGGTGGGGGAATGAGACGGAAAAATTCATTTGTCAAGATAAAGAAACGGTGTTTACTTACCAATTGTCATTACAGGCAAACAAGACTTGACTTAGGGAAAAGTAATTTAATTTAGTGTCACTTAAAAATGAAGAAGGATGGTAAGAAAAAGAGAAAGCCAAAACTCAAACCCCATTCTGCTTCTCACCTGCCCTTCTTCACTCAGTGTCACTGCTTCATTTCCTGCACTCTTCTTCTTCCCCCTGCTCTGTGGCACAGGGCAATGGGGGTTGGGGGTTGCAGACAGTTAATCGTATTTCTTCTGTGATGATCCTTCATTCTCACACTTTTCTCTGCTCCGGTGTAGGGCCATTCCCATGGGTTACAGTTCTTTCAAGTTCTGCTCCAGCATGGAGCCCTTTTCTCCTCCTCCTGCTCTTTCACTGACATTGGTGATTACAGGGATTTGCACTTTTCTCTCTCACAGCCACTACATACTGACTATTACCTTTTTTTAAGTATGCTTGGTGGGCTCAGCCATGTCCTGAGGTAAGCCCATTGGAGCTGACTGGAACAGCCTGTGTCCACTTTGGGGCAGCTCTGCCATCTCCTTGCAGAGGCCACCCCTGCAGCTCACCCACTACCAAAACCTTGACACCTACACCCAATACACAGATTTATAAAAAAACAAGAAATCTTGTTTCAGTTAAAGAGAGCATGCTGGGGGTATTTTATTGGCATAACTAGCATCACAGCACTAGAATTCATCTTTTTAAGAATTACTTTTTGGGGCTTTATACCTGAAAAATACAGTGATCAATTTGGCAGCCATACAGGATCTCTCCAGATATATGTCTAATGTATTGAACAGGCAATCAGTTGGCTATGTGCAGTAGGTGTAAAAGAAATGTTTATTGTGCGGTGGCTAGAAAATGGTGAGAGAAGCAGAGACTGAAACCAATTTAGCAAATGCACTGTACTTGAAGTCTGGCTGGCTGTCATTAAAGTCAATGATTCTACAGAAGAAAACTTAAATCAATATGGCTAATGGAAAAAGTACCAAAACCTAAAGCAGAGCTTTCATATTTCTAAACTCTCCTGTAGAGAAATGGTGCAAGTTTGAGCTATGCAGACAAAAAGTCTTCTCTTAAAGAAGTAGTAGCTTGATAATGTTCAGGACTGGTGGCATTTGAAGTTAACATTACTTTTATCAATCTCTATATGGTATCATCTGCTGGCACATTATAACCATGGTAAAGAATACATATTTACTTGTCCCCTGATTTTTGTTTTCCATTTTACTCTGAAAAGAAAGAAGGAGCAGTATGGGGCATAGGAATCATCTCCTCCAATGACAGCTATCCAAAAATAATCTGTACCTCTTTGTGGTAGGTTGAGCCTGAGCTGATAGACAGCTCATTTGACCAGTAGCGCTTTTCGGAATTTCCATATTTAAAGTCTGGCGGACACAGGAAGGGCCTCTCTATTCTGATTTTGCCACTCCTGGGGGAGGGAGGGAAGATGAGGTTCCACTCCTTGGAGCGGTCTCGGGCCTCTTCCCCCCCACCCTGGTGCTGGGGCACGGCCCCGGGGTGCCGGCTTGCCGGCAGGAGAATCCCTCGTATTCCTGGGCAGTGGAGGAACAGCCATAATTGCTGCAATTAGCTAAGACCACCCGGCTGAGGCTTCTGAGGATTGACTACCCCACCCCCCCACGTGGCCGTGGAGACCCTGACAGAGGCCGATGGAGCTGAGAGACTAACATCAAAAAAGCCAACAGCACAAAGAAAGTGAGGTTTTTCTTCGTCATAAAGCCTGTACGATGGAGACTACTTTTTCATTGTGGCATCTCCAAGGTCAGAGAGAAAGAGAAAGCAAGTAAACCCAAAATGGCAACGGGGAAGAAAGAGGGCATAGCTGCGTTTGCAGTGCGGAGCTTACAATTGCTTCTTGCAGACCGTGGTGGAANAGATAAAAAAGGCGAACTGAAACCATTACACTCTTTTAACCAAGCCATCCATTGGTTGGACTTGATAACCTTAGAGGTTTTTTCCAACCTAAATGATTCTATGGTTCTGTGATCCAGGTTCCTTCTACAGGCAGTGGAAAGGAAAAATGTTTTCTGAATTTTTCCTGTTAGAAGAATCTGGCTAAAATACATAGCATGAATAGCTTTCAGAGTGTCTCTTAACCCCTTAAATGTTGACTCAGGTTCCAGAAAGAAAACTGCAGTTTAAATGCACTGTGAAGCTCAACAGCCTAATTAACATGTGGTACTAAAATCTTGTCCTTTATATTTATTTACTTATTTTCTTTTAGACAATGTATCAACAACTAATGTTTCTTTAAAGTGTAGTAATTTTCTCCCCATTCAAATTTAGTTTCTTTTTTGTTTTCTTCCTCTCAATTCAACAAGGCTTAAACAGTACTCATTAAAAATTTGCTTTATTTTTTTCCTATAATATTCCTTATCAGTTATGTATTAGTTCACATAATCTTCCTGGATTTCAGTAAAGTATTCAATACTGTATTTCACAGAATCCTGGACAAAATGTCCAGCCCACAGTTGGATAAACACATCATGTGATGGGTGAGTAACTGTCTCATGGGTTGGGCACCAGGACTTTTAGTGAATGGGGTGACCTTAGATTGGTCACTAGTGGGGTTCCTCAGGGCTCCATCCTCGGCCCTGTGCTCTTCAATATCTTCATAAATGACTTGGATGCAGGACTGGAAGGGATACTGAGTAAGTCTGCAGATGATAAAAATTGGGAGGAGATGTTGAGTCCCTGGAAGGGAGGGAGGCCCTGCAGAGAGGCCTCGACAAATTAGAGTGGTGGATAACCACCAGTTGTATGGAGTTTAACAAGGGCAGGTGCCAGATCCTGCACCTGGGATGGGGTAATCCTGGATGTACGTATACACGGGGGAATGAGATGCTGAAAAGCAGTGTCACTGAAAGGAATTTGGGGTTTTGGGTTGACAGCATACTGGAGAGTCCATAGTGAGCTCTGGCTTATTGATTGGAGGGCCAACCCTGTCCTGGGGTGCATCAGGAACAGCATTGCCAGCTGGGCAAAGGAGGCGATTGTCCCACTCTGCTCTGCATTGAGGTGGGCTTACCTTGAGTCCTGTGTGCAGTTTTGGGTGCCACAATGTAAGAAAGATATTAGGCTATCAGAGAATATTCAAAGGAGGGCTCCAAAGATGGTGAAGTGCCTTGAGGGGAAGCCATATGAGGAGCANTAATCCTGGATGTACGTATACACGGGGGAATGAGATGCTGAAAAGCAGTGTCACTGAAAGGAATTTGGGGTTTTGGGTTGACAGCATACTGGAGAGTCCATAGTGAGCTCTGGCTTATTGATTGGAGGGCCAACCCTGTCCTGGGGTGCATCAGGAACAGCATTGCCAGCTGGGCAAAGGAGGCGATTGTCCCACTCTGCTCTGCATTGAGGTGGGCTTACCTTGAGTCCTGTGTGCAGTTTTGGGTGCCACAATGTAAGAAAGATATTAGGCTATCAGAGAATATTCAAAGGAGGGCTCCAAAGATGGTGAAGTGCCTTGAGGGGAAGCCATATGAGGAGCAGTTGAGGTCACTTGGCCTGTTCAGCCTGGAGAAGAGGAGACTGAGGAGAGACCTCATTGCAGTCTACAACTTCTTCATGAGGGGAAGGGGAGGGGCAGGCACTGATCTCTTCACTCTTGTGACCAGTGACAGGACCTGAGGAAATGGCCTGAAGCTGTGTCAGGGGAGGTTTAGGTTGGATAATAGGAAAAGTTTCTTCACCCAGAGGGTGGTTGGGCACTGGAACAGGCTCCTCAGGGAAGTGGTCACAGCACCCGCCTGGCAGAGTTCAAGAAGCATTTGGACAACACCTTCAGGCACACAGTGTTATTCTTTGGATGGTCCTGTGCAAGGTCAGTGGTTAGACTTGAACCTTGTGGAATCTTCCAGATCAAGATATTATATGATTCTCTAGTTCTATGACTCTGATATTTCATGTGGAAGCTCGTTCATCTGAGCAAGTTGTCATATTATAAGAAAAGTCATTCAGACATTTATGGATTTACATGAACTTACACGGGTAAGTAAAAGCATCAAAAGACTGTAATATTAAAACAAAGTTACTCCTCAGGCAATAATTTTGCCAGCTAAACAGTGCCTCAGGGCTGGTTTATACAGATTACTTATACTGTGCACTTTCAGGCTTGTTTGTAGGGATATGACAAAGTAGGTTTATGAGGAGATTTGGATGCTGTGAGAGTATTTCATATTTTACAAAATTTGAGCCCAAAATTTTAACTGTGAAAGAGAGAATTTTTATCTCCATTCAGCATCTTTACTCCTTGCATTCCAAAACTTCTGCAGAACTCTCATTTATCCATATGAAGAGATATTTATTCAGTTTCACAAGTTATTGTTCACCGAGCAAATATAGGTTTCTCTCTGAGACATCCTCTTAGGATGAAGTTGTGGGATAAAAAATAAACCTAGTTTGTATGTATGCATACACCCTTTAGTCTGGGTAGGGGCAGTCTGTTTTCCTACTTTCTGGGACAGGCCTTCTGTGATAGGTTTTTGCTGTTTTCCTGAGGAAACAGAACTTTAATAGAAATTTCATATCATTTTTTCTTGCTTGATATATTTAGTAGTTCTTAAACTAATCAAAGAGAGTGCTATTAATGGATTTCTTTTAGCATTTCCAGCAACGCAAGAAATTACAATGCAAATATATATATCTCTACATATTGACCAGTGTTTTTACTGTTCCTGGATATCAGTTGTAGTTACTGGTGCTATAACTGTGTCAGGGCAAGATATTATGCTAACTGAACTTTTGGACTTGGCAGGTTGTTTGGTCTTAGTTGTTTTCATTATTCCTAAAATATTCCTCTAATTATACATATATATTAGTATATATAATCTCAAGACTAGAAGCTCAAGACAAAGTTAACCTACCCCAGTATTCTGACTCTGACAGTATGATATGATTGGAGAAAATGTAGAAAACCACAATAAATATATTGTAATTCTTTCCTCATGATCCTCCAGGATCCTCTTCTCACTTCACTAACAAATAGATTAGGACTTCTTAAGATAGATTTTACATCTGTATGTTTTTATACAACAGCCTTCATTGGTTCAGTCTTCCTTGAATATTTCTAGACATTTTCTGTGTACATTGTTGTGTCTCCAGCAATGAGTTGTGCAGTTTAAACACAAATAAAGAAAAAAATATTATTTTATTTGCATAAAGATCAGTTGGGGAAAGAAAGATATTTTTCAAACAGTTAAAGAACAAAAAGTCTGTGATGACACTCTTAAGTGGTCAAGACAGAAGCATTTCTTAGAAATGTCACATAAGAAAACGACTACATTAATCAGAGAAAGGAAACACATCCTGAGGCAGAAGGACTTCTTCAGTGAAAATTTTATTCTATTTCATAAAATATTTAAAATACACTTGAAGAATAATGTTTAGAGTTAGTCACTAAAGAAAAATGAATTTACTACTTAGGCATATGTGGTTAATAATTTAGACTTGATATTCAGGATGAGGTTAGAGTTAAAAGTTTGATGTAAACCACAAATGTTTAGAATACTGTTCATCTCTATCTGTTTGTACTCACTTTTAAAATTGTTATTGTTAACAAGTAGTATTGTCAGCAAAGGAAAAGTAATTTAATTTTTTGATACAGATTTGAAGCTGAATGTTTAAAATATCATTGTAGCAATTAATGTATGTCTTAGAACCACCTTACATTATTAATGGAGACCTAATAAAATCACTGGGCTATTTCCAGGTTATCATGAAATAAACAAAAGTCTTCAAAGGTGTATGGATCAGATGTATGAAATGTAATTTTACTTAAAGTGAAATGTTGTTGCAAGACAGTTGGGATATGAAAATAACTTTCATAATAGACCAATATGAAGTATTTTTTTTTGTCATATGGAATGATGTCACTTATTTTACCTGTGTGTGCATAATTAACATTAACGATCTGACATAGTCTCTGAATTTACCTGGCTTCAGCTGCCATTTTACTTTTAAATAGATATTAATGATGAACGTTCAATCTTTCCATGCTAAATTAAAAATGCACTGGTATAACAATTCTAGTTCATGTCTACTGGATTCAGGGACGTTTTAATATTAAAAATTAATCACATGTCAATAAGAAATAGCATTCAGAACTTGTTAATATTGTGCCCAGAGTTGTGCCTGCCTTGAATTCACTACTCCAGAAATGCCTGATAACTGTTTGCTAGTGATTTTTAGTTAGTTCAAGTAATCTACAGAGACTCCTTACTTCCTTTTGTTTTTCCTTTGTCTTTCACCTTTCATAATCAGTTCACTCTCTAAATATCACAAACCATATTCTATCATTTACAAACATTTTATAACTGTGCTTAGAAAAACATTATGCCTTTTTTCTGTAAATAATTTTTTTAAGGAAACTCTGACACACCTCCATCCCCCAGAAACCTTACAATATATTATGAATGTTATCCTTTAAAACTGGGCTAATAGGTATTAGAAATGTCAGTCTTTGAAGCATTTCACGTGTTCAAAATGTGTAGAAATCTTATTTTTTACCGATTTTTTATAATTTTGTTAACTGGAAGATATTTAGTCAGATTTCTGTTTATTACTTTGTGCAGCAAGTTATAATCCAAAATAAAGCATGAACTTAAAATCTGCATCAGAATTAGCAATTAATGTTTTATAACTTTTTTAAAAATTAGATGTTGAAGTATAATCTAAATATTTGTCAACTATATTTTGTATGAAAAGCCTACACAAAGGACTTTTGATAAAACTAGAAATTTCTCTAGCAATTTTTTCCTTTAAAAAAAGTGCAGAATCAGCTTTGAGTCCTACATGCAAATAGGACTCTTATTTTAATATTAAAGATGATTGCTGTATCTCTTTGGCAACACAGTGTCTTCCTCTGTTTCCTAAGCTGAATTATTTTACTTTTCTGAATTCTTAAACTATCTCCTCACTCCTTGAGTCTGCTCATAATTTCCGTTGTTTTCTTAACTCCAAAACATCTTCAACATTCATTAATTCAGTTTTCACTGCATCTCTCACACAGATTAGTGGTTTAGCAAAGACTGAAAGCATTTATTCTATCATTAACTCTGATATCCAGCAAGAAACCCTGATCAAGATTCACACTTCAAGTATCCCAGACACAGTGAAAAAAAGCACCAAAACCGCCAAGGAGTCCCTACCCTACAGATATTCAAGCTGTGCCTTCTCAGTCATTACCTTCCTCCCAGAGTTGGAGAAATAAAATTACTTTCCACCTCTAGTGAAAAAAAAAGAGCAAAAATCTTTTCCTTCATGGAAAGTATTGATTTATTCTAGTTGGATAATTGGTCCCAAGAGTCATGATCAGAAACTGAAACAATTCCTGTGCCTTATTAAGCGTATGAATTTAGCAAACTTTCAGTACAGTTGTAAAAAATTACCTGTCTTCTCATTTAAGCTACGTGCCCACTCTTTACCTCAATGACTGATGACAGTTAAAAAAACCTAAACCAATCTTTAATCCTACTTTATCTTTAAAGAAAAAAGAAGGTAGACCTTGTCATATATATTCAGTATAAAAATTCCTTTTAATTTAATCTGAAATTCTAATTTGGACCTAGAAAACTTACAGAAAATACTTGCATAAAAGGTTTGAGTTTCCTTATGGGAAAGGAAATGGCAAATAATTACATCTTGAGCATCTATTATTCATTAGACCATTATAGGCATAACAAACCCAAAAAGAGAGCCAGAACTGTCCTTTTGCATGTGAGCACCTTAGCCGGAACTTCGCAAGTAATTTATAAGCATACACTAAACTTTCTTTTTTGGTTAAAAGTATTACATCATTAAAAAGTTGCTGCACTGGAGAAAGAAGGCTCCCGTTTCCTGATTTATTTCTGGTCTCAGTTACTCTTGGATATTTGATTGCTCAGTGGCTGGGTTTGCACATCCATTTTTCCAGAATGATTCCTTTTAATGAAATTTTGTTGTCCTGAGACGTGGGGGATTCATCATTAAAACCTATAAACACAGTCTTGATCTCAGGACAATATTCTAACTATTTATCTCCTATATAAAAAAGATCCCTACCACTACAACCAAAATGCAGTCTGAAAAAAATTTAAAGTGTCATGCAGAGGACAACTGGTTTCCCACAAATTCTAGAACATAACAGACCTTATGTGAGAAAGAATTTAATATGTTCTTAGACAACAGTTCTTCTAAGCATAGGTATTGAAGCAAGATACAGACAGTTGACTGAAGATCTAGGCAAGACTTCTGGAAACAGAACCAAGGGGTATTTAGATTCCTAAGTCTGCATGTAAATTAACTTTATAGATCAATATTTGTTCACACAGCACAAAAAGAGGAAAAATAGAAATAACTTTTAAAGAATTCTTTTGAGATTCAGCCACAACTAAAACCACCAGCAATCAAGTGCTACTGCATTTATGTATGCTGGAGACTGTAAATTTTGTACTCACAGAAAATCAAGAATAATAATTAATTGAGAAGATAAAGCACAAATTACCTGAAGCTCACTTTCTATTGCAATATCTCTTTTATAGGCTCAGACTGTGAAATGGCTTGTCAGATCATGACAATGTGATGAATTGTCTAAAATTTTCTGACTTGGTTTGAGCAAATTTCCAACTTCAGACCTTACACAAAGTTTTCAAACATTGAACATTTATCTTATGAATTTTTACAAGGTAGTGAATTTAATGATTGAACTGGTTGAGCTATTCAAATTCAATTGAGACATGGACGCTGAAGCCCTCTGTGACTTCATTATGAGAGAAACAAAACAACAAAATACATTTTAGTTTTCTTTTTATATGAGTTATAATACCACTTTAGAAGAAATTTTAAAACTGATCTTTAGAAGAAGTTATGTGTGAGACTCTTGAAAAAAATCTACTGTAGCAGAGTTCTGCTGGCTGGTACACACACTCTCTTTCCCTGGAGACATTTAAGTTAAGAAAGTGGTATATTTTCATAAGACACTTTCTTTGCAAAGACAGAAAAAATAAGAAAGGTTGTTTCAACTGTAGTGTTTAAGCTCCCCTTCTACAGAAATGAGTTTGCTTGCTTTTCGTTATCTACAAATCTTGTGCAAAGGGAAATTTTATAAAAGCAGTATCATCATCTAATAAAACTCAGGATTCTAATTTTTTTTATCAGTAAAAGTCTCAGCTCTGTCAGACAATTAAATTGGAATGATTTACGAGGCCCATTTCTTGTCTAACACAGTAAAATGTATCCTATACACCTCTAGTTCCTTTTGTGATTTTCTGCTTTGGCTTATCGATAAAACAGCATACTTTCTTTCTCCTCCTACTTATTTTCCAACTAACATGTTATTACATGTTTTTATCTAGAACTGTTTGCCAGATTTATTTCCATGATTGTTATTCACTTTTTGGTCTTTCTGAGGACATGGACACTGGTTCTTTTAAGGTCAAGAAAAGGTTAGAAATAAATTTTATTTAATTTTATTATTACAACATCTTATATAAGCCATAGTTATTAGTTTTCCCTTGCTGAAAAGAGGGAAATAAAGGACTGTTTCTTTATACCTACCAGCTACAGCAAAATCAACCCCTTAAATGAAAGTCATTGAATTGATTAAAATATCAGAAGGAGACACACAGGGCCTTACACTTCTAAACTGCAGTTAATATGGTCCTAAAAGCATTTGAGACTTGGGGCTTAAATTATATTGCTCTCAGTCACACATTTCATTACCATTGAAAATTTCAGATAAAACAAATTCTTCTTATGACTAGTGATAAGCCCTTAAATCCAAGCTCTCCTACTGATAATGGTGTAAGGTTATTATTTCATCCTTCTTTATGATTAACCTTTTTGTCTTTAAAACTAAAGGTATGTCTACAGAGACTGGAGGACAGCTGTGATAACAGAATTGAGGGGAAGAGTATTTTGCTTTTGATTCTGCAATAGCTTGTGTGCAGTGTTCAAATGTGCAAGTTGCAGTATCTGATATTCCACCCTAGCAGGAATCTGATATTCCACCCTACTGCTTCTCAAAGGCCTCTTTGATACCAAACCATTGTCACAGTTCAGCTCAATAGCAGCCATGAAATAGTGGTAACCATCTCACTGATTGTTAACATATGAATATCTCTAGAAGTAAGCAACAGTTTATGTAATATCAGCTTTTAAACAATGAAGACCTAAACAGTATTAATCAGAGACTAATAAATTTCACCTAACCCTAATTGAAAATGCTTTATCTTATGTTCTGTTAAAGAATTTTAATGATGACATCTAATTTCCACATTAGTTCATTGTTCTCTTTTCTGTTAGCAAATTATTCACATGAGCTGTGATAACAGCGCAAGATTAAACTATTTTGGAAAGGAAATAAGCTGAAGTTGTGTCTGTCTAAAAATGTTTGTGCCTTCCTGATATATCACCTGAAACTACATTAAAAGTAGGAATGATGCCAATAAAATGTGCAATTTTGACACAAATAACCTACCAGTTGCATTATATTTGTTAGCTTTCCATAGCTTCTAAAGTTTTTATAAACTAAACAAACAAACAAAATATTGTAACAGGCAGCACTGTTGTTGAAAGGACTGCATAATGTATCCCCGCTTAGTGGGAGTTCGTATTATTTTGCCGACAATCAGCAGTGAAGAGTAAACCTTCATTACATCTACATCAATATCTTATCATTTGTTCTCCCCATGTCTGATCATTAAAGACAACAGAAAAGCAGCAAGGGTGCAGTTCTTTGGTTTGGGGGTTTTGTAGCTGCTTTATTCAGCTTTCAGTCACAAATATTAAGAGTCTGTGATCAAAAACTTATTAACTTTCTTGGTTTGTGATTAAAGTGCTCTTTCATGTAGCCATATTCCCTTATGCCTGTCACTTCTGTTGTATTTATATACTACAGAAAAATTATTAAAATTCATACCTAAGTGCCTTAACTTTCATAAGTCTGACCTGGAAAACTACTGCGTAAGATCAAGTTTTCTCTTGCCAGCTTTGTCTTGCTGCTTTAACAATGGATATTTTCTTCCTTTCTCATCTGGCTTTGCTGTCATTATTATTCCTCCTGAGAAAACCCTCTATAAAAATCAGCAAAAATACATACAAAGAGTAGGTCAGAACTTTAGTGTCTATCAGAAGCTTTCCTTCAGGCTCTCCCCATTCCCATTGTTCTACAATGATGTTTTTTCTGGAAGAAAGCATTGTTCTTCTCATCACAGTTGAAGTAAATTGGTCTTACTGTTTGTTTTTGTTAACAGTTTTCTCTAGCAAACTGACTGGCTTTAGTATGTACATGAAAATCCTACTGCAGATCTTCTTTTGTTTTTTTAGACCCCTCAAATTTCATGTGTGTTAGAGAAATGCAGAGGCCAAAACATTTCAACAAATGATGGCTTGCAGTGCAGAAATCCTTTATATCCTTCTAAATATACGTGGCTGAGAATGTCAACATCCTATTCTTTAAAAAGTGAATTGTACTTGCCTTGAACCTCTGAAAAGTGTGATGTACATTTTCAAGTACATTTTTAAGCATACCAAGACACATTTTATTGGCATTTACAACTATTATAAACTTGATAGGTGAAGTTTTATGAAGCCAACAGCATTCATTGTATACATAAATGTGACAGTTTCAAGTTTCCATGTGCTTCCCACCTTGTGTTTTTTGTTCTATTTTTTATTATATTCTTTATACTTATTTTCACAGGAACGTTTTTGTTAAATAGGAACATGAAATCATTCTGTTCTGTGTATATTCTGCTGCCGATTATGTTTGTTTCCTTACACTGTGTCAGACTTGAAGAAACCAACGTCAAAGTGCCAGGATGATAAAAAATCAGGAAAGGAAAATAAATTCTTGACAAACAGTAACCCTAAATCCTGGGGTTTATTTTCTTCCAAAAGTCTCTGAAAAACAGTAGTATCAGAACAGAAAATGTGTTCTGAGAGGGAATAAAATGAACAACTTCTGTTACACATACAGAATACACATACACATACACATAAAGCCACAGTGGGCTTTACCCAATCTAGCTTCAGCCATCTAAAGCATAAGTTTTAAATTATAAGATGTTATCAAGCTGATCTGACACAGGAAGTTCTAGAAGATTTAACTTTCCATACAATTAGATTAGTTACCCTTTGGAAGCACAGATCTATATTGACTAGGAAGAAAACCGCAACCGGCTGCCTTGTACTCTAAAGTCTTCTCTTAGAGAGCTGTAGTAATAGTAAATACTTATATGTGGAGACAGCATAAGTAGGATAGCTGCACTAAAATCCATGGAGTTATCTGACTTTACAGCAGCTGTAGAACATCTTCTACTTTTTTTACCACTTCAGGCTTGTTACAATAGTAAACTGAAGCAAAGTACACTCTAAATTATAAACCATAGTCGACAAGAAAGAATGTAAAGATCTGTTGGGAGATATGACTAAAGAATATGTATATATAAAAATTAGCAAAACTTAGAACTATTTAGTAGCAAGTCTTCGTATGCAAAACTTGCAAATTGCTTGCAGGTATCACAGTGAAAATTTTGCCTCATATTTCAAGTGAATGAAATAGACTGAAGAAAATAGAGAATAATTGAACGGTAGCCTTTGGTGTTTTTGGACCTCCCTCCAACTGCCTCATTCTTCCCAGTTTGACTTCTGTGCAGGCTATCTGAGATGATTTTCAAGTACATAAAGATGTGGTATTTGAGATGCCAAAATTTTACTGGCATTTTTCAGAAATGAAGTGTAGTTTTTTAATTGCTTTTGTACTGGTTCTGACCAGGAAGGAGTTAACTTTCTTTATTGCAGACCATATGGTGTTATGTTTTTGATCTCTGGAATGTTGCTAACACATCGATGTTTTGGTCATTGATAAAGAATTCTTGTAGTGTCAAAGTTTTCACTTTCCCTCCCTGCAACTCTGTTTCCCGAATGAACAGACTGAGGGTGTGTTTTTATTTCAGCCAGGACAGAGATGATTTTCTTATAGTTACCATGAGGGGAGCAGAGCCTGGAGGTGTGTGGGCAAGTATAGGATGTTATTCTCTACCATGTCCCTTTCTCACCAGAAGAGGTGGGGGGAAGGGAAGGGGCTGCTTGGACCTTAATTTCCACCTGGTTTTAAACCACAACACGATGAGCAAGAAGCTGGGAGAGGACACAGATGGGACAGTTGTCAAAAATGGGACAAAGCAACAGTCCATACCACAAGGTGGGATATTTAGCAAAAAAAAATGTATGTAAAGGAAGGTTGTTGTCTTCCAAAGGGCAAATTACTTAGAGGCTCTCTGGGCATCACTTTGCTTGTGGGGGGTGCTGAGTGATTTTTACGGGATTTTTTTTTTTGCATTACTTATTTGGTTTTTGTGGGTTTTTTCCACTTTCCTCCACTTAGTAATCTGTATTTATCCATATGCTTTTCAGCTTTTGCTCTTTCTATTCTCTCCACGACCCTGCTGATGGTGAAGAGAGTGAGCAAGAAGCTGTGTGGGTGGCCAGTTGCTGACTGTGGTCAACTCACCCCACTTCCAAAATCAGTTCATTCAGTGGTTTACAGTTTAATTGAATCTCTACTCTTTAGGAACTGAGTTCAAAGGCTGTCATCACTACCCAAAGAATGGACTGAAAATTGGTTCATCAAAATATTTGCAATTTTAAAAAAGAAAATACACAGAAGCGAGAGAAGAAATAAAACCACATAGTTATGATTTAGTCTGTCTAAAATTTTGAGTCTGGAAACAGAATTTTGATAATTTAACTCTTAAAATAATTTTTTNCTTTTGTACTGGTTCTGACCAGGAAGGAGTTAACTTTCTTTATTGCAGACCATATGGTGTTATGTTTTTGATCTCTGGAATGTTGCTAACACATCGATGTTTTGGTCATTGATAAAGAATTCTTGTAGTGTCAAAGTTTTCACTTTCCCTCCCTGCAACTCTGTTTCCCGAATGAACAGACTGAGGGTGTGTTTTTATTTCAGCCAGGACAGAGATGATTTTCTTATAGTTACCATGAGGGGAGCAGAGCCTGGAGGTGTGTGGGCAAGTATAGGATGTTATTCTCTACCATGTCCCTTTCTCACCAGAAGAGGTGGGGGGAAGGGAAGGGGCTGCTTGGACCTTAATTTCCACCTGGTTTTAAACCACAACACGATGAGCAAGAAGCTGGGAGAGGACACAGATGGGACAGTTGTCAAAAATGGGACAAAGCAACAGTCCATACCACAAGGTGGGATATTTAGCAAAAAAAAATGTATGTAAAGGAAGGTTGTTGTCTTCCAAAGGGCAAATTACTTAGAGGCTCTCTGGGCATCACTTTGCTTGTGGGGGGTGCTGAGTGATTTTTACGGGATTTTTTTTTTTGCATTACTTATTTGGTTTTTGTGGGTTTTTTCCACTTTCCTCCACTTAGTAATCTGTATTTATCCATATGCTTTTCAGCTTTTGCTCTTTCTATTCTCTCCACGACCCTGCTGATGGTGAAGAGAGTGAGCAAGAAGCTGTGTGGGTGGTCAGTTGCTGACTGTGGTCAACTCACCCCACTTCCAAAATCAGTTCATTCAGTGGTTTACAGTTTAATTGAATCTCTACTCTTTAGGAACTGAGTTCAAAGGCTGTCATCACTACCCAAAGAATGGACTGAAAATTGGTTCATCAAAATATTTGCAATTTTAAAAAAGAAAATACACAGAAGCGAGAGAAGAAATAAAACCACATAGTTATGATTTAGTCTGTCTAAAATTTTGAGTCTGGAAACAGAATTTTGATAATTTAACTCTTAAAATAATTTTTTCTTCATAAGAAAAAAAAAGATAAAATCAAGGTATAAAGACACTTTAAAACTGAGCAAAGAGTTTCTGTAATACTCCCAGTATTTCTTAAGGATTCTGTCTTTTCTCCATGAAGAAATTACTTTGCTGATAAACTCTACTAGTTTGTGTCTCAAAAAAACCATCAGTGTCTGCATTCAAACCAGAGATCTCCAGAGGTTCCTTTCATCCAAGTCACTCTGTGATTCTATTATAAAATTAAAATAGAAGATACAGATCAATTTTTAAAACAAAAAAACTTTTATCACAATATTATAATGTACTTTAATGACATTTATTCAAAGTTCTATCTTTGAAATACATTTACTGAGACAACTTGCAGCTTTGGAATTAGGATAATCGGATTCTCCAACTATTATTAAACTAGCTGAGAACAGGAAATTAGAAAAGTGGCAGATTTAAGATGTTAAAGATTTTCTTAAGTGACTGTACGTTTTTAAAATATTTGGGGGTAACCTTAAGAAGCATGACTTGATGCAGGTTAAAGGATTAATAGTTATTTAGTGTCATGTGGTTATTATAAGCACATATATATTACTTGGATCCTGACTCTGATTCCATAATGTGCTTAATATGCTGGCTTCTCCTGCTGAAGTCATATATATTTTTGCAGTGTTGAGGTCAAATGAAAATAAAGGACCTCAGGACATACACATGAAAAATGCCTGAAGTTAGCTGATCACATTTAGAATTAACAAAGTGATACAATTTCTAAATTAATCTATTAAATGCAAAGCATCTGCTTGTGTTAGGCTGAGCCATCCAGAAACAGATTTGCTTCCATTCATCTCTGTCAAAGTGAGCTACTTTTGCATGCAGACCCTAGACAGCTACCCCCATTTTTCCAGCTGTGCTAACATTAGTGATTTAACCAGGATCCAGGTAACTCTTTAACTGAAGCCTTTTGTTTTCTCCTCAGGATTCAGATCTTTCCCAAAGTTATTTTTAATTCAAACAGCTGTTTAGCCACAAAAGGAGCAGTGTCAAGCCCAGAATAACAAGCTGTGCATAGAGGCAGAAGCTCAGCCATAGCACCAGGCTAACTTGCCTTCAAGGCTTTCTGGTTGGAGCTGACAAGCATCTGGCTAGTGACAGTCTGGTCTGTAACACTGCATGAGCTCACTTGTTTCTGTTTGCAAATTACCATGTAAACATGGATAAAGTAAAACAGAGCAAAATGCTGCTGCATCTTGTCTGTCAGATTTAGTCTCTTTGTGCTGATAAATAAACTGTGCTGATAAATAAACTGAAGCTTGTAAGATTCTTTCAAAGCAAATAAATGCTCAGTCCGACAGCACTTTTCCTCATCTCCTTCAAAATGGCAGCACCCTCACATAGCAGAATTCCAAACTCACAAATTACACTGGCTTTTGTGATTGCTAGAACTTCAATCATAATGTTAGCAGCAAATGAATATAAAATAAATTGTATTTCCTTTTAGATGGATACAAATATATATGGGAGTGGGTTCAAAGTAAAAGAGAATAGGTTTAGATTAGATATGAGGGAAAAAAAATCTTTGCTGTGAGAGTGGTGAGGCAATGGAACAGGTTGCTTGAAAATTTCTGGTTGTCCCGTCCCTGAAGGTGTTCAAGGCCAGGCTGGATGGAGCTGTCAGCAACCTGGTTTAGTAAAAGGTGTCCCTGCTCACTGGAAGAGAGTTGGAATGAAGTGATGTTTAAGGTCCCTTCCAAGCCAAACCGTTCCAGGATTTTATGAATATAAGACAAAACCTCCCTGTTTGCAATTTCAGCTTTTCTGCAATATGTGGAAATGTTAAGTCCCGTAAGTCACTTATGATTCTTGTCTTGATTCAGTAAAGTTCCTAAACATATGAATGTTGTGCTTTACCCAAATTAGATATTGGTGTATTTTTTAATATTATCTATATACTCTGTAGAGCAGAAATGCAGCTAACAGTTGTACAGAAAAGAGTGGTTGTGAGCAGCTTGTCAGATGATGTGGAGCTCACAGTATACATGTGGCAGAGCTATCCTTTCCTATCCTTATCCTATCCTACCCTTTCCTGAAAATTAATGTAGCTTGCATTGTTTCCTATAAGAGACAGAATTCCTTTGAAATGTTTCTGAAATGTACTCTTTGCTAATTTCTCTTCATCTAAATACCCTACTTTAAGTACCCGCTATTGCAATTAATTGCTTACCACAGCTAGTAAAGATATACATTTTGCCTCAAGCAGATCACGTAGAATGAAAGCTTAAACAAATTTCTCTTTTTAAGAGAAAATTAACTTACTTTTATAACTTCTGTTGCACATAAAGACACAATCATGACAAAAAGCAATAGAAATATTAGACTAGGAGAAGCAGATAATTTTTAGCATGAGTCTTGACATCTATCACAGTATTAAAATATATTTTCATGCATTTGATTCAAACTTCTGTTTTAGAAAGACATTCACCAAAACACCCTTTAATAATAAATATAAGTATTTCTGGGTGCTGTAAGCTTCAGGTCTAGCTGGCAGCCAAGTCATGAGCAAATAAAGTTCTTGAATTCCTACATATTCATGAAACTGCATAAATACTTGAAAACTATACACCGAAGCTAATAAAGAGTAAATGAAAACCAACATTATGTATCTGTGAACGTCAGATAGTAGTTACTGCAAAATAAATAATAAATATATAAAATCTTAACAAAGAATAAGAGTCCTCTGAGAAGAGAGAGGAAAGATAAACATAACTTATACAAATGGTTATTTTCTCTCTCTGTTCTAGAAAGAAGATGAGGCAACTAGATTGTATTTTTCAGTTCTATAGAAAAGTTGTATTCAGGATCATCAGAAAGATCCTGATAAAAAGATTTGCTGGACACTTTTCTGAAACTCAGGGTGAAACAGAAGGTAATATAGCACTTACTTACACATTTTCTTTCTCTTTATATGTCATTTTTTCATTCAACATTAGTTTTCCTATCTTGGTTTTTATTTAGACTACCCACCTGGCAATGCAGGAATTTATGCTTTTAGCTGAATGTCACACTAACACTACACTAAACAGGCTTTAGTGTTTTATGCTTTAGCATTTTTTTATACACTCTAATGCCAACATCCCAAATGTTGCCATGTTCTGTTCCATAATTCTTAGTCTTCATATGTGCATGTGTGTCCATGAGAAACAAGCACCTTGCCTCAGTAACTGAACTTTTCATTCTGCTTTTCATTCTGGCTACACTGGGGGTGCATGAAACCTTGAGCTTACATGAGGATGTTATCCAGAATTGTCTATCATACTCAAAGGAAGATGAAAGTAAATTTTACCTAAGTGAATTTTTTTAAAATCTTATATAGACTGTAAGGCTACCTTTTTTTTTTTTTTTTCTCCCCAGTTTTTACTAGTTCTTTCCTATCATTGGCAGATTAAGGTGATAATACTTTTCGGCTGATTAGAACTCAGTACTTGTATTCCTTCTGTATGCAGCTGGTTTCATTTTGATATTCAAAGCAACAAATTATGTTAATTTCTTCAGTAACTTATCCCACTCAAATTCATTTTACTATTCCATGTTGTGAACAGCAGGAGTGTGATCCCTCAGCTAGCAGAGGCCAAGAAACAATAGTGTTATTTGAGTGCAAATGGTAATTCCTTTTTTCCCATTTTGTTTTGTTTCATTTCATTTGGTTTGGATTTGTGGCTAAAGGCAAACGACAGTCTATTTTATTTACTGAGAAAACAGCTGATATAGTGAAATAATCATTTTTGACAATATTTAGTGTCCTTTGTTTGATGTAAACACAACAGGACATTGACACTAAGGATGTTGCTGATACTTAAATTGCATCCCCATCAGAAGTGGGGATGAAAACACCCAATCAATTTAACTATGATCATGCCATTAAAATTAGCACTACCTGAATTCATAATGCCAGAATTTTTTTTGTTGTGTATCTATTTCATTTTAAGTGTCTCATCATTATCAATACATTTGATATTCACTGTATTAATAGTGATTATTACTAATTCATTCAGAACTGCCATGAAAATTTTCACCAAAATCTCACCACGATTCCTATTTATGAAAACATTTAAGGCCTATCCTTACATAATGCTGTCTGATATTATCGATGAATTGGAGTTCAACAGTTTAGCTACAAAGTGTCACTTCTGCTGAGACCTCTGAAAATATGTTATCACAGACATCAAAAAATTCAGACTATAACCATGGAATAATAGAAGTGGGATTTTTCTGCAGTCTAACAGAATTTTCATACTTTAACACTCAGAAGGATAATTTTTTATCCTTTGATTGTAATAATGTAATTATTTTGTGATTTTATAGGTGACAGAGACCAGTATATTTACAACAACACTGGCAATGATAATTTTCAAGTTTGTTCGTATTACGCTTCTGTAAAAATAAGCCAAAATTGGTAAATTGAAAATGTATGGAATTGTGGTGAAGCTTTTTTTACAACATTTCCTGATTCCTGTTGTTGGCAGGAAGGATTATATTATTCACTGAAACCTTGGATTTGGATTTTATTAAAATTGTATTCAGCAGGAACTTATTTTGTAAATAGCTACACTGGCTCTACTGTTAAGAATATTTGGCCTTAAGCAGATCCAAAATAACATCACAGAATGTGAAACCACATTTCAGATCAAAAAATTGAGCCTTTACGGGTTGTGGTTTATCCCCAGCTGGCAAGTAAGCGCCACATATCTTCTCACTCACTACCCCTGGGGGGATGGGAAAGAGAATTGTAAGGGTAAAAGTGAGAAAACCCATAGGGTGAGATAAAGACAGTTCAATGGGTAAAACAAAAGCTTCATGCAAAAGCAAAGCAAAACAAGGAGTTCATTCATCACTTCTTGTGGTCAGGCAAGTGTTCAGCCATCCCCAGGAGAGCTCCATGATGTGTAGTGGTTACTTGGGAAGACAGATGCCATCACACTGAACATTCCCCCCTTTCTTCTTCACCCTATTTTATAGACAGCATGACCATACAGTATGGGATGCCCCTTTGGTCAGTTGGGGTCAGCTCTCCTGGTTGTGTCCCCTCCCAACTCTTGTTGAGCACCATCTGCTCGCTGGTGAGGTGCTGTGAGAGGCAAAAAAGACCTCGACTCTGTAGAAGCACTGCTCAGCAATAATGAAAGTGTCTCTGTATTATCAACCCTGTTTCCTGCACAAATCCAAAACATAGCCCCACAGCAGATCCTGTGAAGAAAATTGACTCTTTTCCAGCCAAAAACAGCACAATAAGTAATTTAATTGCTAAGCTGTACAATAAGGCTTCTTTTTATGGCCATTTATGGGCCAGATAAGATTAAATTATTTTGCATTGGTTCCAAGATATGAGGGCTATGCAATCACTGAGAATAACTTGCACATTAGTGAAAGATGCATGTTTGAATCTGTTGAGAGATAAAAGATACTTGAATCTGTGAATTACACATCTTGGGCAAGGCTCCTGGGTACACAGGTATGAATAAAAGTGAGCTTAACACTACCAAGTGTGTAAAAACTCCAGCAGTTATTCTGGAAATTTTTTGGTTCCCAGTACCACGTTTTTTGCTAGCCCAAGGCATCTCAAAAGACACTTGATATCAAATGAAGACAACTGAATTTTACTCTTAGAATTGTATTTATTTGCATAGAGACAGGTATCTAATGTAATTTCAGTTTCTGTAAGATGTTCCTTCTGACCTCCAGCAGTAGCAAAAGATGACAATAGGTCATTTAATATATTCTGCGCCATTTCCGTAGCCTGGTGTGCTTGTCTCAGATACTCTGAGGCATCTGCCTGTGTTTAAGTAACTTCATAGAGCTCTAGATTTCCACTGACAAAAGTGAAGTTATGAAGGCGAATTTGACCAACTTGCTCTCATTAAACGCTCACTTATATACTCCTGTATTTAGACACCGACAACCTGGAGCTGAACTGTGCCATTGAGTCTGCATTTAAAATTATCCCATTATGGGTTTTTTTCATTGATTTGAGCTGTCTTTTGAAAAAATATAATGTAACACTACTTCTGAGTCTAGGACTGAATAATTTCGATCCTATTCAGTGGCATCCAGCTGTTCTAAAAGCAGCTCTTTATGATTTTGGACTCCCTTTTGGCAAGCTAGGTGAGTAAGTATGTGAAATAATCAAGTAGGGTAAAAGCTCTAATATTGGTACTTCTTAAACAAACTCCAGTAAACCAAAGCCACCATGTGTTAATCTATGTCTGTGTATTAGAAGACAGGTACCTGACATTGTGCTTCTGTGACAACTTATGATTCCAAAACGCTCTCCAAACCTCTTGTGGCAGTGCCACTTTATATCAAATCCAAAAGCAATCAGCTGTGACACCATGTAAGTATATTTGCATTTTGTAAGGAGAAAAAGGAAGAAGGTACAGATGTCCTGATTCCAAAATTAATCACTGGACATGTCGTAACCTTCGGAATCCATTTGGTTCAGAATATTGACAGGTCCTTTCCTTGTCAAATGAGGACCAGTTTGAGTAAGCAAGCCAGACCTTGCTATCCTAGCTGACTTTCATCTCACAAAATCCATTCTCATAGGAGTTACTGGTATAGTATTTTTAAATTTCATTTATCATTCTCATTTCATGTTGTTGTATCCTGTGAAGTAGCCCCCAACCCTGCAGCACCCCCCTAGTTCTGGCCGGTCAATGGACCCGCCCCTGTTCTCTACCCACCCCGGCATGTTCCGTCCTTGGACCTGTCCCGTTGGACCTACCCCTGCCATTGGCTCCTACCCCGTGACCCCGCCCCTAGCCCCTACCTGGGCCCCGCCCCCTGCCCGCGCCCGGGAGAACACCTTGTATTTAAGGGACAACACGTTGGGGAGTTGCCGTTCCGCCATCTTGCCCCCGTTCTGCGAGTTTCGAGTGCGTGCCCCGCGCCGCAATAAAGACAAGCAGGACATGCTAAGGGCGGTTCCTCCTGCCTCCTTCATCGTTTGATGCTGCTGGATGCGTGAGCGTGCCCGTGTGCCGACAGCACCGGGCTGGGTGAGTGGCCACTCTCTCGTCTGGCCCCCTGAGCTGAGGTAACTTCCCCCTGGCGGGAGGCTTCTGTGAGAGTGGTGGCTATCTCGTCATAGCTCCGATCCAGGCGGCGTTATCATGTAATTTAATTTTTCTCTTCCCCAATGCCATCATTGTCTATGTATGAGTGTATATGCTCCGCAGCTTCTTTGAAGAGGAAATTGTCCTTCAGGTCCTTAGTCTTGATATGATATCACATTTCTTTTCTTGGAAGAGTCTAGGGGCATATACTAAGGCAAAGTGATTCTAATTATTTCCTCTACCTGCTAATTTTTTTTCTTGCCTACATGCTTCTCCAAAACATTGTGCATATATTTCAGACATTTCTTATTTATTAGAATTGCACTATTATTTGTGGTACCAGTCTGAACTTGTCCTTGAATTTGTTGCAGGAGGGCAGATGTGAAGAGTAAATGGGTTCTTACAGTGTATTAATTGTAGTTTTTGCCTTCAGTGTCCTTCGTCCTCAGAACCTAGTTTAAACCAGCTACAGTATTCTTCACCAAAAAAAAGTTATTAAGAATACAAGTAATTTCTATGTTAGAACATGAGGAAGTAGGTTTGGAAACAAATATCTAATTCTTCCTTACATCACACATATTAACCAAAATTCATTTTAATGATCTCTAGTTATGAAAATGCTGTAACCTTGATATCTAATTCATTTGACACTTTGAGAGTCTTACTTAGAAATATTAACTAGAAGTCTGTTATTTAATATTCTTTATTTCTTTATATTTAATATTTCGTTATAGTAGGAATGAAAACATTCTTTCTTCCCTGCTCTTCAGGAAATTTTTGTGTGTTTTTGACATTTTTCAGTTAGGTTATCATGCCTTCTCCACAGTTCCTTTCTATTAAAGTCACCTTGTTCTTTCAATTTACTTCGTATATAAGTTTTTTCCACGTCAACTGTTGTTAATAACAAGACCAGCTCTAATTTCAGTTCCAAATTTCTAGATGCTTGCCATTTTTTGGAAGCAGTTTCTTTTTCCCTGACGAACCTTCAATATTTGCTCTAAGAGTAAAGTTTTTAGTATTTTGAGTAACATAAATATTGCTGTTTTTATCACATGTACTTATTATATATGTATAGGATGCATAATAAATATATAGAGAAATATACGGTTGATGAGTCGGTGTGTATCTAGCTATGATTACTGAAAATAAGTTTTGGCTTTTTTTTCCTACCATATCTTTTGTATAGTTCAAAGCAAAGGTCCCTACCAAAGCCATTTTAATTATCTAAATATCATGATATCTAAAGAAAACCAATGTTTTCCTTCCTTTTAAATACTTCTAACTATATCAACCTTGTATGTAGTAGGAAGGTGATTTATAATCAAAATATGTGTTGTCTGAATATAATTTAGTATTGCAAGAATATTTCTTCTTTCTTATTGAATACTGTAAAATTTTCAAGCTGAGAAGGAGCATATGATCACATTAAAAAATAAAAGAAACCAAATTCAACCAAATAAAATTTAAAAAAAAAACTCTGTAAATATTCCAAATAACTTTATTTTGAAACATCCTTTCTGACACAAACAGTGATGTCAGTGCTGCATGTGAACACAATGGTTAAATGACTGAAATAAAGAGAACATTTCAATCACACATACCTATTTCTAGTGGAAATTAAGTTATAAAGAATTTTTTTTCCTAATCTTATTAATTGTAAATCAGGCCTATAAATGAGATAAAAGAGTAGGATACATGCCATGAAATTAAAGCAGCATAGTTAGAAACAGAAAAACCCAAACCAACCAATCAACCTTTTTCACATTAAGACATAGGTGCTGGCATTCTTCTTAATTACAATTAGTTGCCAAAAGAAACCAGTGATCCATGTGAATGTCACTGTACTATGGAAAACACTTTTTGTTGAAGTAAGTAGCTTAAATTGGCATCCTAGATTTTTTTAATTTAATGGATTTCCAGAGAATAGACCAGGTACTATTTTGTTATCACCCATCTAGACAAAATTAGCAAAAATCTGATAAAGTTTAGCCTTCAATGAATTATGTAACATAATTCCTTCAGGGAAACAAACACAGAGCCACCTGCCTGCTTCAAGAGTGAATATTTTTTCAATATTGTAGGCTAGGTACATAAGCAAAGAAATCCTAAAAAAAAAAAAAACAAAAAACATGATAAGTAGGGGAAAATAAGTAGAGGAAAAAGAGAATTCAATCTTATTTACAGTCAAAAATTTACAGGAAAATTACCAGTATATTTCAAGTCAGCTTTTATCAGACATATTTTGACTTGGGCGTTCAACCTCAAGGCCACTAAAAATTTCAGATTTCTTTTCTTTTAATAACAATAGAAAAGTAGACCAACACAAATTTTTGGCTACAGTAGGAAGTGTATTATTTACAAGAACTATCTTGTAGCTAAATTTGCTGTTTCACAGGGGTTTTTTAATGTTTTGTCAACATAAGAAGAAAATGTTTCTTGTTGTAAACGCTGTACACTACCAACTAATGTAATCTTAACAGTTCTAGATAATAATTTCTTGTTTCCTGAGAGATCATCTAATTTGCTCAGCAGAATATGAGATTGCAACGTGTGACACTGCAGCCTTTATTTTGTTTTGTTTTATAATTGTCTAACAGACAAAATCCTTCAGAAAGGAAAATATTGAAAACTTTTAAACATTAGGGTAGATTAAAATGGGTTTGAATGTTAATCAACCTGATCTCAAAAGATAGATATTTTTTCCCGATTTCTTAATATCAAGATAATACAAGGTCTTTCACTGTCTAACAATCAGGAATTCAGCTGCTTTGACACTTGAAGTTCTGTATTATGTGATGAAGTATCTACCATGGATTGAACTTGGTTGGCTGCCAAATGCCCACCAAGCAGCTTTAAAACTCTCTCTTCATCAACAGGATAAGGGGAAAACCACAAGAAAAGTCTTACAGGTTGTGATAAGGAAGGGAGTGCCTTTAGTGACAGTACAAGGAGTAATGGGTACAAATTAAAGGAGGGTAAAATTTTTCAGAATAACGGGAAGAAATTCTTTATTGTGAGGGTATTGAGATATTCAAACAGGTTGCCCAGGGAGGTTGTGGATGCCCCAACTCTGGCAGTGTTCAAGGCCAGGTTGGATAAGGCCTTGAGCTACGTGATTTAGTGGAGGGTGTCCCTGACACTAGAAAAAATAACTATTCACCTCAGAAACATGGATCTCTTCTAGAATCTCAAAGAAAAAAACAGCATTTGTAAAATCTGGCAGATGGAACTCAGTCTTAAATAAGAAATAAAATTTAAAATAAATTACGACATTTTCTTCTTTTTATGCACTTTATAACTTACTTGTTTTCTTATATATTTATGTTGTGAGATGATTTTTATAATGCTGCAGGTGTTAATCATGCATTTGATGTAACAGTCTATTGTTACAAAACAAAAATTGCAAATCACAACAAAACCATTAATGAAAAGCCTGGGTCAAGTGGCGACAATAAAACATCTTCAAAAACATTTTTGTCACTTTTGTTCTTCAGTTTTCATTAAGGCTATTGAAATTTTGAGTACAACCTTTCACAAGTGAAATTTGTCTTCTGTCAGATTTTAACTTTTGAAGGTGATCAGACTTCCTGGAAATGTTAAACTCTGCTATAGCTGAATTGACTGGTTTTTGAAGATGAATGGAAATCATAGACTTTATGTACTGATTAGATTCTCTTTTGCTTAGATATGGAATATGACTGAAAATTTTAATTTGTTCAGTTCCTTTACTTTTCTTACTCTTATTAGATAAGAATGCTAAATGTAATCTTTTGAGTTTTTCATGGTAAGATCAAAAAGGTGTTATAAAGTGATGAATGTACTGCGCTTTTGCATGAACAGATTGATTATCACAGAATCACAGATTCAGAGAAGGCTTTGGGTTGGAAGACATTTTAAAAATCATCCAGTTCCAATGCCTCTGCCAAGGGCGGGGAGACTTACAGTAGGTCAAGTTACACAAAGCTCCAACCAGCCTGGTCTTGAACACCTTCAGGGGTGGGGCATCTACAGTTTCTCTGGGCAACCCGTTCCAGTGCCTCACCACCCTCACAGTAATTAATTTCTTCCTTATATCTAATCTAAACCTACCCTCTTTCAGTTTAAGGCCATTCCCCCTTGTTGTTTCACTACATGCTCTTGTAAAAAGTCCCTCTCCAGCCTTCTTTTAAGTCTCTTTTAGGTACTGGAAGGTGGCTTCTCTGCAGCCTGAACAACCCCAGATCTCTCAGACTTTCTCCATAGCAGAGATGCTTCCAACCTGTGATCAAATTCGTGGCCCTCTTCCAGACTCATTCCAACAGGTCAATGCCTTGTTTGTGCTGGGGGCTCAAGAGCTGTATGCAGCACTCCATAATGTAATTCCTATTTTGGAGAAGTTTAAGCAATATCTTGTAGTAAGAGACATTTAGTGTATGGTGGTTCTCACTACGAAACAATCACATATGGAGGGAATACCCATAGTGTAACTATGGCAATTGAATAATTGTTCTGAATATAATTGGATTTTCAGTCAGTGCATTGCTTTCAGCTGGGAGAAGAACTGAAAAGTGCATTGATAGTGACACATCACTTGTAAGACCCAACAAAAAAGAAGTGTGATGAAAGGGGACTTAGTGCCTCTTTGAGGTTTTTTCTTGACTTCATGAAAATTAGAGACAAAACCAAACAAAACCCCTTTTTGAATATTTTGTATAGTATATTTAAATTCATTGGAAGAAAATCTCTGACATAATTAGTACAGACAGAGAATGGTGATTTTGAACACATGGATCACATCTTTCTCCCAATGTACTAGTTTCTCAGACTTGCTCTAGATAAAGTCTAGATGTGTTAAAAATTCTGATTCATTAGATATTAATAGTTTAATAGTTTTTATTATTTTTGGAATGTTGTAAGATTATTTCATGAGAAACACTTGCCCAGCCTACACACATATTTTCCTTATTCATTCATTTTAGAGTGGAGTGACTAAAACCAAATGTGTAAGGAAGAAAAAAAAGGAAACAAAAATCTTACTATGTAATTTGTTGAGAAAATAAGGGGGAAAAAAAAAGAAAAAAAAAATAGAAGCCTTATCATTAAACACCTGATTGCAGTTTTTAATTTTCCAATAATGTACAGGGAACATTCTCAATTATACACATACCATTTCATCTAGTAACATCACTTAGATATTTGTGAAGAAAAAATCTATTCTGTTGCAGAAATCATGATCGAAACACTGAATTTAAGGAATCCTAACTGTTTATGAAACTGGAAAAATTTTAAAAGAAAAAAATGTCTTTTTGGTATTGCCTACTCTGAGAAATTAGTTCATAGTTATATTCACCTTGAATAAGACTTGAAAAACTCTTCAAGGTAACTTCCTGCATTTTCAAGACACATTTCAGTTTTCAGTTACTTTGCAAATATCTGAATGGGTAGAATAAATGTCTAATTCTTCGTAGTTAAAAATTATAATTCATTATTTTGCTCTGATGGTAATATGCTACTAGTTTGCCATAGCTATATAAAAATTTTGAGAGCCAAACACTTAAAATAGGAAAGTAGCTTACATCTTTCCTGTATAGATATATATTATTCAATTATGTTTTAATTTGTCAAGTATTTGTCAAATTTTTCATTGTTAATAGCTAACATTTTTTCTTAACATAGATCTTAAACAGTCATTGCAAAATAAAAACTCAGTAAATTCTTCATTTATTTAGAGAATGATGAGTGTCATCAAAGAGATGAGGTGTTCTAGAATTTAATACATACCACCCTTTCTGTAATTTTTTAGGGACCTATAGAATATTCTAGAAGAAATTAGTCCTCCCCTATATTCCAAAGGAGAGAAAATAATACCTAGATAAATGCCATAATTTTCTATTACTGTCAGAGACTGCAGAAAATTGAATAAGTGAAATAATGCATAATGACAGGTCAAAAGCTATATTACATCCAAGGTCTCTAACTGCCTCAGACAATTCCATTTCATTTTCAGGTTTCAACCCAGTTTTTTTTGTCTGTGATTTTGGAAGAATAGCAGTATCCCTATAGTTAGTTTTTTCTTGGATGCTACTTTAAAGCACTCTCATTCTAAAATACGACAAGAAAAGTGGCATCAAAGGTTAGATGTCGAATTACTCCTAAGGGTTACACAAAATACAGCCTTACTCCAGTTCTATTTAAATCAATCAATAATAGATCATGCATCAGTAAATATAAAGATATGTATTTTTCATTTTTGTTTTCCTATATGCAAATTAAATATTTGGCCCAAAAAAGCCAATGTTGCTTTCTAGTCTTCTTCATTCTTTTCAAATGTCTTTTACTCATATTTTACTCATGTTGCCACCCTTAATATAATCTGAACTCCTGATTTAAAGAGTTGACTTGCAGCACCCTTTATGTCAGTTATTAAATGTGGATTTCCATGTAACCAGAAATGGAAGATTCATAAACTCAAATGAACAGACAAAGGTCTGGATTCAGCTCAAATCACACCCTGTTAGAGAAAAATTGGCTGCTGCTCCCATCGTGCTGAATCCATTGACATCAGTGCTCAGTACAATCTGTGTGTCTGAAATGGAGTAGTGGTCAGTCTCTCAGAGGAAGACAAGGGCTTTTTGTCTTCAAAATGGCACATCTGGGAGTGCTTGGACACCCAGATTATGATGCTTTGTGAGACTTAAAGGTCAAATTGGAGGTAACTAGAAAATGTAACTGACTTTTACTGTAGGCAGTGCTTGAATTGCTGCTTGAGCCTGAGGTGAATTTCGGGTTGATTAGCAACCATTTCAGCAGACTAGACTTGGCTAATTGCTAGCACTTCACTTTCAAATCCAAGGCACTTGCATACTAATCTGTCCATGAGGTCCTCTGCTCCGTACTGGTGAAGTCACACCCGGACTCATAGAGATGATTAAGTGAAGGCTGAGGGTGTTGGTACTGTTTAGCCTAGAGAAGAGTAGGTTTGGAGGAGTGAGATCTCATCGATGTATATAAATACCTGAATTATCTTTATTAAGGGTCCGAACGATGACTCTCAGCAAGTTTGCAGATGACACTAAACTGTGATGGGTGTCTGAATATGATTTCTGAAAAGGCCAGATGAATCAGAAATTTATGGTAAATTTGCTTTCACATATCTTCAGGAACTTTGCTGATAAAATCCATGCCTTGATAGTCACAGGGACCATATGTGATACAGGAATCACAGCAAAGGCTCCTGTTCACTGAGAAAAAGTTCACATGGCTTAGACAATGCTGTTGGTTAAGCATTTGTTTATCTGTTAAGGAGTAATCTTTATTGCAAAGCTGGTATTGTGCCAACACTAATCAGCTTAAACATGTGCATGTCCAAGATGAAATTGAAAAGTATGTCAGAAATAGAAAATAAACAGTTCAGAGTAGAAAATAAGAGCCATTAATAGCACAACAGTTCATATATTAATGACTGTTTATTTGCAAAGCTGGAATGGGAAATCACTTTCAAAGAAATAAAACTCCTGATAGCGCTATAAACTCTAGTTTTATTTTTAATAAACACCTATAATCAAGGTAAGAGAGGGATATGATTTATGATGTGAGACATTCAGAACATAGGAAACTCCCCAAACCATATTTGTTCAACCCTAGCCACTAGTGTCTAACAGAACATTAAAAATCTGAAAGCAAAAACTATTGAAATACCAGGAATGATACCTACAGCTGAGCATATGCTAGGATGCATTTACGCAAAGTGAAAAAATGGTGAACACACATCTCCTTTTTTTAAGGAACATACTTGATTTCTGAGGGAACCAGTTTGCAAGCCGTTTTTGGAGTAGCATAATTTGATTAATGAATTATGGAGAAGCATAACTTGATTAAATATTTTTTGAGCAAAGAATTCAAATTGATGAAACCAATTTCCTAATGAAAAAAGCTAACTATAATTCCCCAAAAGCAAAGAATCAAACAAAAAAAGTGGGTTTCTTTGCTTTTGTTCCTCATGTCATTGATGCTTCCAACACACATCTAATAGCAAAAGATAATTTAAAAAATGTTCTAAAATACTAAGATGATCAGAACTCAGGATGGGGTACTCAAAATTATTTTTGACATTAGAACTTCAAAATCATCATTAAAAGTCCTCAAAATAACTTGCTTAGTTTAACATTTTAGGCAAAAATAGAAAAAAAAATAAAATTAGCCCAATCTACTCACCCTCTGTGCCTCAGCACTGAGCTACCCTTCAGTATGCCATAAATATGTACTTGTAAATCAATGTCAGTTAGTTGCACCATTAGCAGATATTTTTAATCTGGCTCACTGAGTTGGGTTACTGAAGCATACTACTAGAAATATTTTCATCAGGTTTACTCCCATCTGCCACTGATTTCTTCAGTCTACAAGCATGTCACATAGCTTCAGGATATGCTGATTTATCTGTCTTTTGCTAAAATTTTATCCATGCATCTAGTGTCATTACACACAAAAGTGAAAAGGTTTCTTCTAGAAATGTTCATCTTGGCTTAATGTACTACAAAAACATACTAAATTATCATAACACTAGCATGTCATGAATGTTATGAAAACTAATTAATTGTAGTTCATAGAGTTCTTTTATTTTTTAAAAGTGATTATTGTTCTTATCTTCTTCTAGTTAAGGACTCCCTTACAAAATAGGCAATTATTTCAGTTAAAATTTGAGGTAAAATCTCACTTGAAACTATAATAATTTGTATAACTATATATAATACACTATATATATACCATATACTATAATATATATACTATA
>VZTH01005171.1:122457-238481 GCA_013397815.1 Aleadryas rufinucha
TACTATAATATATATACTATAATAATATAAATACCAATATAATTTGCATAGAAAATAAGATTTAGGAAAGCAACCAAACTGCAAATGAAAGGGTTTAGTCTCTCCCAATATTTCTGTATTAGTATGCTAAGACTTTAAAAGTAATATACCCATGTTTTACACGAATTTAACAATATAAAGTATTTACACAGGGGAAATTAATAAATATTTACTTATCTCTGGTTCAGATAAGATAAAGGAGCAGAACAATTAGTGAACTGCTTTAATTAATAACACAGTTAATTTTTCAGAGGAAGAGGAATCACATTGTCACAGTGAAAGCCCTTTAGTTTGTTTTCAGACAAACAGACATACAAATGGGGAGAATAAATTCAGAATTGAAACAAGTATGTTTCTAGCAATTTCTGCAGTGATGTTCAAGAATAATCTTTAAATTTGATAGTGACAAGCACCGGCCTTCGGTAAACCTATGACAGGGGTTGTTAATATGATAGAGCAGAGGACAGGGGCTCTCTGAGTCCTGTGCTTATATGAGTGATGCTCCTGTTTCAAATATATTTCCTGAAGAATCTTTGAGAGTTGTCTAAATATCATGTGTCTCAAGTTTTCAATAACAAAAAAAAGACACTGTGTTCCCATGAAGAAATTAACATTTTTTATGTATATTAGATTTAGAGGTAGTGCAAAGATGTGTAGAAGACAAATCAATGTAATGTTAGAACTTCTTAGTGTTTTGACTACAATTTAAAAAAAAAGGTTGAAAGCTTGTTAAGGAACGGCATTAGCTTCTGACTTCACCCCTCAATAGAAGCATAGCAAACTGAGGTAAGAAGGAAGGACTCTTAGATGAGGTTTGTTCCAAACACACACGAACTTTTTCAAGGAAAAATAACTAATATTTCAGATACAGTTCCTTTGACTAAGCATGCATTTGGGGAGGGTGGAGGACATAAACAAACAAACAAACAAACAAACAAACAAATAAATAAATAAATAGGATCTTTTTTCTCAATGTGCTACAATCCATTAATCAAATTCCTGAACAGCTGCCATCCATTCCCATTATGACCTTTCTAGGTTTGTTTGCTTGAAGAGTAGCAAAAAAAGCATTCTCTTCTCATTAGCAGTGGACAATTGATTAAGCCACTTTCCTAGATTTAGGAAATATGAGTAAATTTTTGTTATTAAGAATCCATCTGGATAAGAATCCAGAACATTTATGCAAATGTAAATAACTGCTGCCGTCTCTCTGGTAGCACCGCTGCATTTGGCTGTTTGTCCACCATAATCTAATTTATGATAATCTAATTTATGTTAATACCTTAGAAGAGAAGCTATCACTTAGAGAGAGATTTTACTTAAAACATAACAGTTTCTGAGAATATATTAAAAAGTAGTTAGTAGGAATGTAGATAAGGTGACATGCCACATGTCATGTGGTACTAGTAAAACCTTTATTATATTTTGGTGAGAAAGAGAGGAAATAATATTTTTTCACCTGTGCTGATGTGATGTTGTGTCAAGCTTTAATTGCTTAGGATGATGGGATCCCTTGTTTCAACATTAACCGACAAAATTCTCATCTTTAAAAGGCAGAAATGCAGTACTGCCTCTTAAAACTAGATTTTAAGGCATTATTTAAAACATTCTTGATAATGTGGTATGGTTTTACACTCAGTTGTGTTTTAAGGTACACAACTGACAGAACTTTAACTTGGAATATTAAGGAAATACCTTCTGTACAGCACTTCTATTGCAAACTCAGATCTATGAGTATGAGTTTCTTGATGTCAAATTTTAGGTTTTAATATGTATTTTTCTCTGTTAAACCAAAGCATACTGTTGGTGGGTTGGTTCATTTATGAAAGAAAAAAATGATAACAGAAAAAGGAAAGTAAATGAACCGATTTTTAAGCAGTCGTATGATTTAGGTTTATTTTTTCTTCTGATTCCAACACATGGGCAAACTGCTGTCAGCAAGTGCCAAGCTGCCTGATCATGGGTCTGACTAGCTGTTACATTTTTTGTCTGACATGGTAGGCATCTTCTTGCATCAACTTCAGATGTCAGCAGCAATAAGGGCCCTTGCTTTTTTTGGAATTATAAAGTTGGAAAAGACCATCTGCTCAGCCTTCTGTTATCTGAATTCTTCCCTAGAAATAGTTTTCAAGAATATATTAAGAACTGCAAAGAAAGAAATAAAGTGT
The DNA here is from genome assembly GCA_013397815.1 of Aleadryas rufinucha. Classification (NCBI taxonomy): domain Eukaryota; kingdom Metazoa; phylum Chordata; class Aves; order Passeriformes; genus Aleadryas; species Aleadryas rufinucha. Next base: position 124,665 of record VZTH01005171.1, read on the forward strand.
GAAATGTTGGTAAGATAATTTTAACCCTTTCCTTTCACTTCATGAGACATGTATTTTGCTAGAGATGCTGCAGTGATGAAAACCAAAGGGAAATTTCACAGCAATTCAAAGTTCACAGCAATTTAGATTATGACATTGAATTATTCAGCACTGGATTTTTTACCTTATAATTAAAGGTTTTCTGTACTGTTTTAAATGTTATTGTGATATATCCAGTATTTAAGATTCTTTTGATGTTCTGTTCATATACAAAGTTTGGAAAGTGTGTATTCAGCAGTAATCTGTGCCAGAACAAAAAATTTACTAGAACACTCCCAAAATAGCAACGAATGAAATATAGGCTATGTAGAGTTTTATTTGGAATAAGGAATAAGTATGGATTTCATGAAAATTACTCTGTATAAAGCATTTTCTTTTCTTTCCTAAAAAAGATCCACTCTACAACTGCTTAAAACTAAACTCATATACACAGTTTTTTTATTCACACTTTGTGGGCTGTATGCCCTGTTACTAAATTCAGCAATGACAGCACAACACAGAAGTTATCTAGCAGTGTACAGAGCACTAGGGTCCCAAACATGGATGATGACAAATACAAAGTTAACTTTGAAAGACAGCAAATGAGAGTTCTACTTTATGAGAGTTGCAAAGAGTACAAAAGCAACTTTATTTTCAGTAATTTTCAGTATTTATACAGAGAGAAATCTGATATATATCTTATTTAAAAGGTTTCACATCAAACAAAAATGAAGCCTGTGGGAACATTCTCATTGTCTTGAATGAACTGTGGATCAGGATTTCCCTTCATTAGCCACTCATTGCTTGGGAAGCATGAAATACCATAGGCTGTGGAGCTATTGGGTTTTTCAGTATGGTCCTACTGAATGGTTTCTAACACTGAATTTTTTCCTCTTTTCTTTCTTATGAAAGCTATTATTACTTGGAAAAGGAGAAAAAAGTGTAATTACATTTTCCATAGAACAGAATTATTTTGAAATGCACTGTCACAACAATTTCTCTTGTAAACATTATGCTCATGTGAGGGAAACTTTTAAAAATTCATACAACTGCTCTATGGAGCATCTATTGTTCTATTGTTCTCCTTTGTTTTCCAAACTCAAACAAGACAGCTGGAAAGGTTTCCATGGTTTGTTTCATTAAGAAGACATGTGACTGGTAGTGTGCCAGCACAATTTTATTCTCAGTTGATGACAAAGTATTAGAAGCTATAATCAAGAAAAAAACCACACAGTATTCAGTGCCTGGCTTTTTTATATTATTTTAATACAGCTTTGCAAAGCAGACCTTGTAAACTTTGCTAAAAAAATTAAACAATTGTTGATATTGTAATTTGAACATAATGCCTACTTATTTTCCTAACTAAAGTAATAAACTAGTTTAGTGACTTGAAAAATGAAGATTTTTGAGTAATTTTAATTCTAGCATTAACATCTTCCTGAAAAAAATTACCCACAGAAAATCCTCAATTATCTTCAATATTGGAATTAATATGAAACCAGTCTTTCACTGAGAAAAGAACAGATATTAATTTAAAAATTACACATTATTTATAATTATCTAAATAGTATATAATAATAAAACCTGGTTTTATTTTTATTGTTATTGTTATTTATTTTTTATTAAAAACTGCTCAGAACACAAGAATCTTCTTACTAATTCTCTAGTCCCAGATTGAACAAATGCAGCCCAAACAAAATTTTCCCAGAATCTTTTGAAACCCAAGCACTTGGACACCCTTGCATGTTTCCCTTCAGCAGAGCAAAGTAAGGATGGAAGTCAGATTCTTAACTATGCAACCTCTGGGCTACGCAGGATGAGGGATAACCATTTAATATTTCTTAAGGGTTTCTTTATTCTTTATGAAAGGTCAAGCCCACTGTGATCTGGTTGGAAGCAAAACCTCAATGTGGCCCTTGAAATTTGATTCTGTATTCTGGTACTTCATTGCATGCTTGGGAATCTGCAGTCTTACTGACAGTCATGGGAGAAAATGTCTGTTTCTGTTGACCTGTCTGGACCATTACTCCACTGATCACACATCAAGCAATATGGATAAAGTAAGGCTAATAAAAGGCACGATTTTCCCTTATTCATCTGCATAAATTTTTCTGCTCCTCAGGCTGGAATTCTCAGTTTTTATAGACAATATCCTTCTCCAAAACTTAGCACAATTGAACTGTCCCATGTTGACATACTCCTTCTTTTTTTTTTTTTCTCCGTTTGGGGAAAAAAAAAATAGATCTTTTTAATGAAGAAGCTGTATTTCTATTGCTGTGTAAAGATCTAGGTTGTTATGCTGGGAAGCAGCCTCAGCATTTACTTTTTTGGTATCTGATGCACTGTATTTCTCTTCAAGGAGCTATGAAATTCTCTTACCTCTCTGCAGTGGCTGTTAGGTACTCTTCAGTGAGGAATGAATAATTTCCTGAATGTTACTTTTTACTTCAGGCTACACATTAAAATATACAAAAAAATTAAACAGATGTTATATGTACGGGGCTTTTATTTCTTTTTTTTTTTTTTTTACTTAAAACAGTCCAGATATAAGACATATTAAACACTCAAGTATAACAGCTTTAACATGAAAAATTCTCAACATGTTTCTCTCAAATAAGGGATGTTCATAGTATATATATCTCATTTCAGATAGAGCTATTGCCCACTTAATTTTATAAAAAATGTCAAATAAGATATATGATCAAAATAAGTGGAATACACTGTGAATTTTGAATCACCAGAATGCATTTTCTAGGATAAATCTTCCTAATTTTAGTATTTTCTTTATACAATAATATTTCAAATAGTTAATTTTTGTTACTAACTACTTCAAATATCCAGAAATATTATGCAAGTGATGGTGGCTATAGCTATGGATTTTGAAAGAGCAATAAGGTCAAAACATGTCCATTTTTTTTTGTTTGGGAAGGCATCAAGCACATCTAATGTTGGGCGAGCAAAGGTCTCAATTTATTATTCAAGCAGAATGATTTCAGAGACCATACTTCTGGTAATCATGTTCCTTTTCTGGCATTTGGTTAAATATGTAGCAATCAAAGTTAATCAAATCAAACCATTCTTCCTTGTTATACCACTATCTTTATCCATTTGATGAATATATCACTCTCAGATCCTCATAGCCTGCAGTCTTCTACCAGTAAGTTACATGCTAAGGAAAGATTTCAAAAACTGTTGTCAAAATTGTGAAGAAAAGTAACACACAATTTCAGCATGTGAAGGAGAAAATAATATCTGTCTCTTGGAGGAATTGACTATCTCTACACATTTAGTAAACTTTTAATTAAGGAGTAAGAATTATTATCTTCTCAAACAAAACAATGACTGCAGTGGGGTGTAACCATCATCTTATCAGTTTTAATTATCCCAGTGCCTCACACTTATCTTTTCCTGGCACTGACGTATCATTCTTGAACTGTACAGATCAACAGAAGTGTTATGCTTTTTTATACTCTTCTATTACTCTCAGCCACAGCCACTGTTTCTGTTTCCTCGGTGATATGTATCTTTATATTTAAAAATAAATGAAACATTTATGAAGTCTCCTCCTGGTCACTAGGATATTTGAAATGAAAAATGCCTGTTTAATTTTCAGTGAAATGCATTATTCTGGTGTCATGAATTACATAAAATTATGGAGGTACCAACATTTTTTCCTAAAAGATCATAATTTTTCTTTAAATTCAAAATCCCAACTAACTGTCCCTAAATGCTATAAAATTTGTTGCATGAAGTTGGTCCTATACTTTATTTTGACTTAAATGAGATTAAATTGTTAAAGAATTTTCTGTTTCACTGGAATAGTTTGAACTTGTGAAGTAAATATTTTGAGTCATGAAAACCCACTGCATTCCATTGCAGGCACAAAAATAAAGCTAAACTAAGTCAAAGTACCAAACTTCAGCAATGTGAAGTCTGGCCTGTCTGGCCTCCATCTCCAGAGACCTTCGGTTTTCTTTCTCCTTGGGGACATCACATTTGATAGAATGAACTTAAAAAAGGAATTTAATTATCATCTTGAACAGGGTGCAACAAACATTTTCTGTATTTGTGGGTTTTTATGAGAAGGTGGCTTGCTCTCCCCAAAATGTGTAATAATGAGAGGAAGAAATTGTCTAGTTTGTGTAACTGTAGTTGCAAAATATAACTTTTTTCTGTTCAGAGATAGTTGTACTGTGCTGGCAGTTAGCCCAGGACATGGTGGCAAATTTACCAGGGAACTGGAAGGCCATCTGGGGAGTGTTCAAATTAGCAGCCAATGAAAATATAGAAAATCAATGCTGTTTTGAAGAGAAACTTAATATTAACAGAAGACAGAAAAAAGGCAACTCTTGTTTTAGGCAAGAACTGTATGCTTCTCCAATTTTCTCTTCTATTTTGTTGTTTTAGGTGAGCAAATAAAAAAAAATAAAACATATAAGCTTTACTTTCTTTCTGGAGAAACACATATTAATTATATAAGCCCACCTGACAAGTAAACCCAAATGATTTATTATTTTAAATGTCAAGACTCAGATCAGGAAATTTCAAGGAAAAGAGGGAATAGAAATCTGTAAGATGTTGCACAGGAAAAATGACCTCAACAGTATGTTTTCTGCATTCTGAATACAAATTTGCCATATATTCTGCAATGTCAAATGGGCAGAAGTTTGGTTATGAGGATTGCAACTTTCTCCTGATATTACTGCCATATTGTTTCCTGATGGATAATCCTTTAGATGTCTTTAATTTATCAGTGTCAGAAATTTGACTTAATTCTTCTGTTTCCACTACTAATATTATGCCTGATTTGTCACTGAGCCAGTGCTCTTAGTGATACCTCATGCAGAAACATCAGAATGAATAACATAATCAATACCACTCCAGGCGAGTATTCACCCATAGACCCAAGAGTATTGGGTATTTACTTTGTGTTCAGTCTTCATCTGTTTATTGACTTGCTTTAAGGTTTAGTACGAAGTCAATGACTTAGGGGATACATAAAAAGCCCAGCTGTGATGGTACAGTTTTCCTACGCCTGTGGAAAGACTGAAAAAGAAATGTGAGTGCATGCAAGCTTTTAATTACTTTTAAGAAGGTGTATATACCAGAATGAGGCATGCTGTGAGAAAAGTCACATGAAGATTGTTACATTTATGAAACAAACCTAATTACCATTACATATTGAGACCAAGTTCAGACAATTTAGTTACCATCTGATATTCACAACTGTATGGCTTTTAATAAGCCCAGGATATCTGAGATCAGAAAGAGGTTGAGAAGTCCTTGGCAAATCTGAAATAAGCCCAGAATGTTACAGGGTACTTATTGTAACTGTTTCATGCCTGAATTAAAAAGTTGTAGTTGTTATGGAATAATAATCAAGCTATGTGTAAAATTATGGCCAAATATTTGATGTTTGTAAATTGTATGATATTGGTTTTAGTAGTGTGCTATACAGTTTAAGAACTGTAACCTTGACCTTCCTCTTTAGAAAGAGAACATGTAATAAGAATGGTGGAAAAGCATTCAAGAGGTATGCACTCTGAGTTTTTTTCATTTTGGTGTCTTTGAGGTAATGTCAGACTTCAGTCACAAACCATTACCTCTCGTCATTCCCTGGAAATTTAGGAAAATAAATATAAAGTTAAAAGAGAAGGTCAAAAATTTAAGTTGCCACTTGCAGTGGTAGTGCAAAAGTTTTTTTTTTAATCTGATCTGTGTCTGTAGACTCTGTTTAGATACTCCAACTTTTGTGTAGTGGCAATATAGGAATGGTAATTTTGTAATTATAGTCATCAGTGTCCCACATGACAGTAGTCACATTTTTCTAGTTACATCAGAGCACCATAGAAAATGACATCCTATTTTCCATGAAAAAATAATTTTGGGTACGTCGTAGAGCATTTTTTAAAAATTACATGTATATTTCTACCATATTAGATATCTTCCTTCTCTTCCTTCACTGAAATAACCTTAGGTACTGTTTTCCTTTCCAGTACTTGTAGTGGTGCATATTAATGAGGACATCCAGGGGATGGATTTCCCTGCCCAGGAGGGGAGGTTGGAGGGCAGTGCCATGGGTGGCACCTAGGTTTATGTCACATCCCCCTGGGTGTCTCCCTGGTTGAAGGACCTCTCCCCCAATCTAGTATGCTCTGTGTTATTCTGTTATGGATTGGTTCTCTCCCTTATGTTTATGTATTGCCTTTATTGCTTATGTAATTGAGATCTGGAAAGTTCAGTTCTGTTACCTCTGTCATTGGTTAGTTTAAATAAGTTCTTCCCCTTGTGTTATATTATTGGTTACGTGTCACCCCTTATCATTTCCTTATTGGTTGTCCCCTTGTTCCTCCCATTCTCCACCCCCTGTATAACTGTCCCTGCAGCTGTCAGTCGGGGCTCCACTCCATCGAGCCATTCCATCAGGCTGGCTCCTTGTTGCTTCCCCTTATGCCTCCCTGTTCTCCCGGCCCCCGGGCTGGGGAATAAAGACTTGGATTGCTGCAACAAGGAGTCCCTCTCTCCTCCTTTGCCTCCGCCGTCGCTCCTTTGTTATTCGACTGCAGCCAGCCCCTGGCGGGGGGTGCGGACCTGCCCTTCGAGTGAGGACAGGACGCTCATGGCTGATCTCCGGCCTGTTTGCTGCGGTGACCGGAGCACCGAGCTTGTCGCCTGCCTGGCCCCCGGGCGGCCAAGCGGTCAGCGACAAGTACTGTCTTAAGGTTATCATTTAAACAGTTCATTTGGCAGGGACTGCTGAGTTTTATGAGTCCAGAAACAGTTCTGGGTATTCGTTATCAGAGTGATTGTTTCCATTCACTTCAACATTGATTGTCCAACCATAACCTATGAATCCAGCACATAAAGTTCTTTCCACAGTAAGCATCACTTTCAGAAACCTTCTTCCTAAAATCCTTCTGTTTGTGTTCCCCTGTGTGCTTTCAGTAAGTCATGAACAACTAGTAAGGTAGATAAATTGGTCTAGCTATTTGTAACTAGTCTTTCCAGCAAAACCTTCTGCTTGGCCTTTTTAACATTAAGACATCCACAGGCCTATTATAGTTTATTTATAGTTATTCAATTCTGTCTCTCAAATTCCAAAGGAAAACATTTCCCTGTTCAGCAGTAAGATAATACATGTCTCACAGAGTTATGGTTTGAGACTGAAAGCTGGTTCTGCTGCCTGGAGTATGAGATTTTTTTGTTGTCTCCTCAATGTACAGATATAGTGGGGTATCTTTTTTACAAAATTATAAAAGGATGAGAGATTTCCATATTTTTTCCATTAAAATTTTTTCAGTAGCTAGATAATGAACTAATTGTATACAGTTTTTCAAAGTTCACCACATACAAAAGTCCATGGATTCATGGGATAAGCAGAATTCTCATGTAAGAACATTTAATGTCCATAGTAATAACAGAAGTGCTTTTAGCACGCATACTGGTACAAATAAAATGCCAGCCTTCCACTGTCTCATAAGTAAAGTATACTTCAGAGATTAAAATGAGAAAGTATAAAATTCATTAAAATACCATAAAAATCCATCACAACTACTGCTAATACATTATTAGTATTAGTATTATTAATGCTAAGCATTTTGAGTTAGCAAATCTAAAAAGTTAATTCAGGGGGACCCTGCAGAGACACCTCAACAAATGCACAGGACTGGGCTGTAATTTGGGGTTCATCAACCATATGAAATTCACTAAAGGAAAGTGCCAGATTCTGCAGCTGGGATGGGGCAACCCTGGAGGGTTGAGATGCACACTGGGGAATGAGACGCTGGAAAGCAGCACTGTGGAAAGGGACCTGGGTGTCCTGGTCTTTGATGAGTTGAATGTGAGTGAGCAGTGCCCTGGCAGCCAGGAGGGCCAGCCCTGTCCTGGGGGGCATCAGGCACAGCATCGCCAGCTGGGCAAGGGAGGGGATTGTTTCGTTCTGCTCTGCACTGGGGCAGCCTCGCCTCGAGTGCTGGGGGCAGGTTTGGGTGCCACAATATAAGAAAGATATAGAGAGTATCAAAAGGAGGGCAACTGAGATGGCAAAGGGCCTTGAGGGGAAGCCATATGAAGAGCAGCTGAGGTAACTTGGTCTGTTCAGCCTGGAGGAGACAGGGGAGTCCTCATCGCAGTTCACAGCTTCCTTGTGAGGGGAAGAGAAGAGGTGGACACTGATCTCTTCTCTCTGGTGTCCAGTGGGCAGGCCCAGGACTCGGTCTCAATGATCCTTGTGGGTTCCTTTCCAACTCACCATATTCTGTGATTCTGTGGAATATAAGCAACTGGACAAATGCAAAGAAAGCTACTCTGTGATGTTCAAATTTGTTTAATTTTTCACCATGGAAAGTCCATCTTGAAAAAGGCCACTAATGTAGAATTATTACAATACCAAAAAAAAAAAGGCACGCTTAAACACTGTACAAACCTACCAGTTTTCTCTGTTGTAAGATGGTATCAATTTCATTTCATTTAGGTTGCAGGTTGAAAAGTATCAATTTGAAACCATATAACTGATCCTGCATTTCTCCTTTTTGTTCAAATCACAAATGTTGAAGATGTAATACCATTTACCTTGGAATAAAGAAAGCATTTAAATACAAATATCCTTGCAAGACCTGGGACAACAGCACACACATTTCAACATAAGGCAAAAGCCATTATTTCTATAACATAACAAGAACAGGGCATACAATACTTGACATCCCAGATCCCCATGTATTTCTTTTTTCCACTTGTCAAGTAGTCAGTGAGAACCAATTAAGGCCAGTATTTCTTCAGGGTAAAAAAATAATTCTCTGCTCAATTACTCAAAAGTGATATAACTCCCATTTTCACTTGTCTTTCTGCTACTCCTGTTTTATATTTCTAATTCCCTCATAACTCAGTCTCCCCTTTACCTGATTTTGGGTTTTTTTTTTTTGGTAAGGAAAAGTACTAAATTTTAATCTTATTTTTTTTTCTCTGAGAACTCAAATAAGTGCAGTCTGAGGTTCATTTTTTGTATAACAGCCTTATTAATCGTTTTTCTCTTCTTTTCTATGCCCAGAATTATTACTTTATTTCCTCGTTATTTTAACAATTTATCTGTAATTTATTCTAATATTTGCACATTTAAAGAAGATTTTAAAATGTTACAGTGAGGACACAGTTGTAAAACAAGATAAGATGACCATGCATCTTTTTGTAAAAGATCTATGCCTTAGAGTGATTGTATATCTTGTGTTTTAAGGACAAAATTCTTATTTAATTCATTTGTCACAGTAAGGCAAAACTTGAATCGATCAAGCCTTCACATGGCAGCACTAAGGTTGTAACTGATGATTAAATATAGCTTTTTTAATAGTATTCAAAGAAAAAGAGGGTTTCTTGATAAGAAATACAAGGTAAAATACTCTTTTTTTGGTTTCTTGGACAAGGTCCAATAGCATACCTTTAAGAAAAAGCATTTAAGTTAAATATTTTGCCAGTTAAAATGTGACATTAGTCTAAACTTTTGTATTTTATACTTGCAACTTTAAAATAGTGAAAGAGAATGAGAGAAAGAAAAATTCCAGAAAATTCGAATGGAGATGGACTTCTTTCCTGGAAAAGTTGAGTGAGTACTAAAGGCAGAATGCATCTTTGTTTTTTCATTNGTTGAGATGCACACTGGGGAATGAGACGCTGGAAAGCAGCACTGTGGAAAGGGACCTGGGTGTCCTGGTCTTTGATGAGTTGAATGTGAGTGAGCAGTGCCCTGGCAGCCAGGAGGGCCAGCCCTGTCCTGGGGGGCATCAGGCACAGCATCGCCAGCTGGGCAAGGGAGGGGATTGTTTCGTTCTGCTCTGCACTGGGGCAGCCTCGCCTCGAGTGCTGGGGGCAGGTTTGGGTGCCACAATATAAGAAAGATATAGAGAGTATCAAAAGGAGGGCAACTGAGATGGCAAAGGGCCTTGAGGGGAAGCCATATGAAGAGCAGCTGAGGTAACTTGGTCTGTTCAGCCTGGAGGAGACAGGGGAGTCCTCATCGCAGTTCACAGCTTCCTTGTGAGGGGAAGAGAAGAGGTGGACACTGATCTCTTCTCTCTGGTGTCCAGTGGGCAGGCCCAGGACTCGGTCTCAATGATCCTTGTGGGTTCCTTTCCAACTCACCATATTCTGTGATTCTGTGGAATATAAGCAACTGGACAAATGCAAAGAAAGCTACTCTGTGATGTTCAAATTTGTTTAATTTTTCACCATGGAAAGTCCATCTTGAAAAAGGCCACTAATGTAGAATTATTACAATACCAAAAAAAAAAAGGCACGCTTAAACACTGTACAAACCTACCAGTTTTCTCTGTTGTAAGATGGTATCAATTTCATTTCATTTAGGTTGCAGGTTGAAAAGTATCAATTTGAAACCATATAACTGATCCTGCATTTCTCCTTTTTGTTCAAATCACAAATGTTGAAGATGTAATACCATTTACCTTGGAATAAAGAAAGCATTTAAATACAAATATCCTTGCAAGACCTGGGACAACAGCACACACATTTCAACATAAGGCAAAAGCCATTATTTCTATAACATAACAAGAACAGGGCATACAATACTTGACATCCCAGATCCCCATGTATTTCTTTTTTCCACTTGTCAAGTAGTCAGTGAGAACCAATTAAGGCCAGTATTTCTTCAGGGTAAAAAAATAATTCTCTGCTCAATTACTCAAAAGTGATATAACTCCCATTTTCACTTGTCTTTCTGCTACTCCTGTTTTATATTTCTAATTCCCTCATAACTCAGTCTCCCCTTTACCTGATTTTGGGTTTTTTTTTTTTGGTAAGGAAAATTACTAAATTTTAATCTTATTTTTTTTTCTCTGAGAACTCAAATAAGTGCAGTCTGAGGTTCATTTTTTGTATAACAGCCTTATTAATCGTTTTTCTCTTCTTTTCTATGCCCAGAATTATTACTTTATTTCCTCGTTATTTTAACAATTTATCTGTAATTTATTCTAATATTTGCACATTTAAAGAAGATTTTAAAATGTTACAGTGAGGACACAGTTGTAAAACAAGATAAGATGACCATGCATCTTTTTGTAAAAGATCTATGCCTTAGAGTGATTGTATATCTTGTGTTTTAAGGACAAAATTCTTATTTAATTCATTTGTCACAGTAAGGCAAAACTTGAATCGATCAAGCCTTCACATGGCAGCACTAAGGTTGTAACTGATGATTAAATATAGCTTTTTTAATAGTATTCAAAGAAAAAGAGGGTTTCTTGATAAGAAATACAAGGTAAAATACTCTTTTTTTGGTTTCTTGGACAAGGTCCAATAGCATACCTTTAAGAAAAAGCATTTAAGTTAAATATTTTGCCAGTTAAAATGTGACATTAGTCTAAACTTTTGTATTTTATACTTGCAACTTTAAAATAGTGAAAGAGAATGAGAGAAAGAAAAATTCCAGAAAATTCGAATGGAGATGGACTTCTTTCCTGGAAAAGTTGAGTGAGTACTAAAGGCAGAATGCATCTTTGTTTTTTCATTAGCAATAGGTTCATTTGTTATGGCCAAGAATTCTTTTATGAAGGCTATAAGCCTTCATAAGCTGGCTCTCAGGAAAGCACATTCCAGTCTCACTAACTTAGAAATAGAGGAGGACTCAGTTCTCACAGAGATTAGCTGCTTGTGGTGTGTTCCTAGCTACTGAAGAGATGGAGGTGGTCTTCAGATGTGTGTGGAGCAAAAGAAAAGGCAGTTCTTTTGTGCTTAGGCACAGGCCAGCATGACTTTCAAAAGAGAACTAAAGAGGAAGACTCCTGCAATAAAGAACCTCAGTGCTGGGATTTCTTTCAGAACCTTTACTAAGATGATTTTTTGATAGATGAAGAATATAGAGATTTAAAACTCATTTTGGTGTCTCACAATGAGTTCAGCAAACAAAGTCTGTTAGTCTGTTTTAAGACTTTTCTGTGACTAAAATGAGATTCTTTATTTGTATTACGATGGAAAGGATTTGGACCATGAATTTGCAGAGTTACAGCTAAATTCTCACATTCATTATTTCAGGTTTTTGGTGTTAAAAGATCTGTTAGAGTTAGAACATGCAAACGAGGGAGAAAATTGAATCATGTATTCAGTTATAGAATCATAGAATAATTGAGGTAGGAAGGGACTTGCAGAAGTTATTAACACCAAACTCCAGCTCAGAGCAGGCTGAACTATATCAGGTTGTTCGGTGACTTTTCTGGTTAAGCCTCGAACACCTCTGATTGCACAGTTTTAGATGACTTGTTGTAGTGTTTTACCACTCTCACAGTGATTTTCTTTTCCCCCTTAATCATGATTTCCCAAGTTCTGACTCGTGTCCATAGTCTCCCATCCTATCACTATGCACTCTCAGGAAGAAAAGTTTAGCTCCATTTCTTTATATACTCACACTAGGGAATTTAAGAAAATAATGAAATGTCTCTTTAGTTTTTCCTCTTAAGGCTGAACAAACCCAAGTCTCTCAGCTTCTCCTCATGATAAGCCTGCAGTTCCCAACATCTTCTTTATTTTTTTTCTGAAATTAGACGTGGTATTTGAGATTCTTCTGTCATCAGGTAACTACTTCGATCACCAAGAACTTCCAGAGATGATAGAGGCCTCTTAATGTCGTCAGCCACCTTCTGTGGCACCCCTTGTTGTATTCTCTCTGGACTTATGCACATTCAGTTATAAGTGCTCCCTAACACTATCTTCCTTCACTGGGGGCAGTATTTCACTCCCAATAAACACAGTTGTGTCAGAAGAGGCCTGAGAGCAAGTTTTATGGATAAAAGAAAGACAAAGAAGCCATCAAATATGTTGTGGTCTTTGACACTAGGTTTCCTGCCCTGTTGAACAGTAGGCCTCAGTCTTGATGTAGATTTTCTTTTTCTGCCAACATCCATACAGAAGTTCTTTCAATTGTATTTTCTATAGTTTCAGCTGTAGTTAATTGTTGGAATTTTGAGAGTCTTCCCCAACATCTTATTTCTTTAGCTGCTTCCTCACAGTTATTGCTGTCTTCTCTTCAGGTCATTTTAAAGCCCTCTTCATTATAATTAGCAAGCCTGCTAGCAAAGGTGCTCTTTTCCCAACTTTTCAGATGGGCTGTGCAGCAGTTCTCATTCCTGAGAAAAACCGAAGCCCTGTGACATCACCTGCACAGCAAGGTGCTGAGCTGCAAAGTGCGTGCACTCCTAGATGAGTCCTTCTCCCTCACTGGAAGGACTGAGGAGAACATCATCTTGACCCCTACACCCAGAGCTTACCACTTCACTTTCTTTCCTCTGTTTCTTCCTATCTGACTTTTTTTATTTGACTGGGGGTTTTTTGACAATAGGGGTCTACAGCAGCTCTTTTCAATCATCAAAGCCAATTTGTATTATTCACAGACTTATAGAGTAGGCTTAATTTGCAAATCTAAGCAGATGTTTTTTGAGAAATATGATGAATGTTGAATTGGAACTATTTATTCAGGTGTTTAGAACTATGTTTTTAATTTAGGGTTGCAAATATGGAATGAAAGTAAAAAGGACATAAAACTTTTTCAGGAATACATTTCACCTCCAAAAATTATGCTATGATTTGTTAAAAGTAGACACCAGTTCTCTATAATGAGTCAGAAGATGATTTTTTTAAGGTTTTGATTTTCTTTTTTTTTAAATATATTTTTTCCTCCGTTTCATGAGGAAATTAATGAATTTAAAATAATGGAAAATAATTTTTTCTCTGCTTTATTTCTATCAGTTTGGCATGTCTAGAATTGCTAGCATTAACTCTTCAACTTGCCTTAAAATGCCAATCTACCCTGCTTTTTTTCATACAGAGAAAAAACCCCAAGCTTTCACTCTGTGTATATTTTGAATCACAACAGTGGTTTGTGCTCTAGCAGTAAGTGATAATTTTTGGCAATATATATTCAAAATTTTTATAGATATTTTTATTTCAATGTGTAGGGAAGATAAATTAAAATATGGGAATAGGGAAATATCTAGATTAAATTAAAATTTAATGAATAGCATTGGTTTAGTTCCAGTTAGAAAGCTAGGTTCAGCCTGCATAACTTCATGAATAGCCTGAGACAAGAAATTTTTATGAGATTCTCAACCACAGATTTATCTTGGCCTTGAGAGAAAGGGTATGTATTATGTTGAAGGCTCTCTGCACTTATTTTCACAGGCAGAAGGAAACAAAATCCAGGCTATGTGAATAATTAGGAAGAAAATAGGCAGCTTTATAATGGTGTTATTTTTTACCTCAGTCCCACACAGTCTTTCACATTGATTTCTTACATTCTTATCCTGAAGCAGAAAAGACCATGCTCAAAAATCTCATCAGCCTGACGATGTGAAAGGGATTCTGTACAAATAAACTCAGTAAAAACACAAAAGGAAGAATCATAGGGTGGAAGCAGCCTCACAGAATGACAGGCAACACATTATCAAAGGAATTAAGGTAAATTGGAGGCAATACAGGGGCAAAATCTTTTCTTAATGGTACCAAAATTTGACTTATCTGCAAACATATTTTATGTCTGCATTGCTCTATCTACTCTTATACCCTTGATAAAGAGTCCTTCTGATAGAACCTTATAAACTGAACCAGATGGAGCTCCCATTTTCCTGTAAGATCAGAGAATCATAGAAGGGTTTAGGTTGGAAGGCACATTTAAAGGTCATCTAGTCCAAGCTCCCTGCAGTATATAAGGACATCTTCAACTAGATCAGGTTGTTCAGAGCACTGTTCAATCATACCTTGAATGTTTTTAGAGATGAAGCATCTACCACCTCTCTGGGCAACCTGTTCAGGGTTTTACCACTCCCATTGTTCCATGATCATTTCCTTGTGTAGAAGTGTGAAAGGAGAGTTCCTATATGTTTTCAGAATGGTTTTTAGAAAAATATTAGCTTCTCAACTTGAATCCAACACATCAAGACTCACAAATAAGAGCACTAGATAAAGGGAAACATGCAGTACCATTTATTAGATAAAATACAGAGGTCTCTTTATTTTTCTTCTCAGTAATTAGGTAATATTGTGACACAATCATCTCAAGTTAGACTGTTCAAATAAAGCACATGAATCCCACTATCCAAATGCTAATTTGGGAGTACTGATTTTGGAGAACATCTAGACAACTTAGCTATAAATCCATACACTGTAGAAGTGTTAAATTATATGAAATGGATTCACACTCTGATGTAGTATTTTACAGTGTTTTCAAAAGAGAAATCACATTTTGGAGTAATATATCATCAGCATCTTACCTTGCAACACCATCTTTCCACAAAATTGATAGTATTCATAAAATAAAAAATTCAAAAATAAATTTAATATTGTGTTGATTACCCTAAGTGAATGCTTGAAAGTGATGCAGAGTATAGGTTTTACATATAGTCAGTAATATGTCCATAAATGATGCAAATATTCTTTTCTCACTAATTCCCTTCTACTATTTTTGTAAATTTTTGGGAAATAATTTTTAGATAAAATTACATTTTTCCTGCCAATTCAGAAGGCTAGCCAGCAACATAATTAGCTGATTAATTATTGTTTTCTTTGTGCAAGAAGTCACCTTTGAGATGAATTTGTTCAAACATGAAAAGCTGTATATTTGACATACACTTTTGTTCCCTGCTGGTGGAGAGCCAAGGAATCTATTTTGGTCTTGTTTCACCAGCCTACTTTAATCACTATAAAAATCACTCAAAGGATCAACCAATGCCTAGCTGACATAGGGCAAATGCATTGAAACAGATATAGAGAATTCCAGCTGAAACACTACAAATAATATGGTTTTATCTTCCTTGTGTTGTTGTAATATTTATGATTATCAGGCTTTCAAGTAAATTATAAAAAGTTTTTTTAAAAAAATATCAAAACACTAAATATAAAAAGCTTGTTTGTTTTTATTGGAAACTGAACCTCTTGAAATACTTACCATAAAGTGTTTCCTCACAGTCATAGGAGGTAGATCTTAATTAACCTCTCCAGTGCCCTTGCATTGTTGTTAATTAAACCTGTACAAACCACACTAGCTTAATTCTGAATTGCAAACTTACAGTGCTCAAAATGATGAATAAAACTCCCTTTTGGATCTTTCAACTGACCTTGCAATTTAGCATTATAAAGCTTTTATTAAGCATACACACTTTAAAGAAACAATTACTTCATACTAGATTTTTGTTGGTGTATTCAGGCAGACATTATTTCTATAGCAAGTTGATGGCAGTTACTGCTCCCATACTGTGACAGGTACCTTGAAAGAAATTAGGTATAATACATATATATATATGTACATTCATAAACATACACACAGATAGAGGAATAGTCTTTAGATAGTTTCCTAGAAGTGAATAAAAATTCTAGTGACCTCCTATACCATTAAAATTAGAGGTAAAATGGAACATTTAAATCTATACTGAATAGCAAAGCACGCCAAATACCTGTATTTGAGACTATGTGAACAGGAGCATGTGTTTACCTAAGAGCCAGTGAGATTTCAAGACCAAGACAGCAGATCCACCTGAAATTCAGGAACTACAGTATGCTGATTTGCAGCCAACTCCTCAGTGCTCACATTTTCTTTCCCGACATGGTGTAAACATCGCACCCCCAGGGAATTTGGGAGTCACTTACTTAGCCTTCTTATGTACATAAATGCTCATGTTCCTCATGTTCATGCTTGTTCTCCCC
Organism: Aleadryas rufinucha; assembly: GCA_013397815.1. NCBI lineage: Eukaryota > Metazoa > Chordata > Aves > Passeriformes > Aleadryas > Aleadryas rufinucha. Next base: position 141,375 of record VZTH01005171.1, read on the forward strand.
CTGCTCCATTCATTGAACACAGTAAAAATTTATTTTGTTGTAATCAAAAGTAGAATTTTTAGGAGATTTATGCATGCAAGGACAATATTCACTTCTGAATAGCCCTTCTTCATCTTCATCAAAAGATGTCAGCAAGCTATATGAAAAGACAGGAACAGAAGTGTTGTAAATGAGCTGCATTCTAATTTATTTTATTCAAATTAAACATTTGAAATGTATGCAACAATTAATTTACCATTCAACAAAGATGTAGTTTAACTTTACTATTTTTTTAATCTTCTCATGCCTATCTTCCTGCTCCAAAACTTAAAGCAAAATATCTTACAAGCAATATTAATTGTCTCATGACTTAAATCCTCAGCAGTTTCTATTTGTTCATATAATGCTGATCTGTCTTCTTTCCCCAGATGGAAATATTTGGACATCAGTGATAATTTAAATAAATCTTAGTATATCAGCATAAATTCTATATTTCATTAAATAAGAAGAATGCATAAAATGGCCAGAGTTGCATTTACTGAAGATGGATTACAATCATTCAGAGTTATACCTGGATACAGTTAGGACATGATTGTGTTAGGTTTTATTTCCATGTCAAATGGCTCACTTTATCTCCAGGCCAAGGTGCTTTCAGTGAAAGTATTAACAGGATCAAACTAAACTGGTAAAATATATATTTTTAAAATTTTTGTTTAATTTTAATCAATTTAGATGCTCCTAGTATCAAGTAATCTTGTTTCACTTGTCAGTCAAATACACACCCTCCTACACACAAAACAAACCCAAACCCACACCAAAAAAAACCCCACCAAAACCCAAGCAAACATGAAAACCCAAAACAAAACACCAAAATGCCCCCAAACCAACTCTTTTCTATCCAATGCCTCATGAGTCTTTGTATAGTAGCCACATAAGGACTTACATGTTATGAATTTATGCATATATTACATCTATATTGATACTCTGAGTTCATGTCAGCACCAGAGAAAAATTGTCTCCTCAACAACATTCGGTAGATTGCTCATAACAGCAATTTTATTAAGAGATAAAGTATCTTACTGGTGGAAGTTAAATGAAAGCCTGTGTGCATTTTATGAATGTATAGCATACACAATAAAAGCTTTGGAGTGTAATGGATCAGTCACTAGTAGTCTAGTCCAGAGTGGAATGGATCATTTACAATCCACAAAATAAGAGCAAGCTCTTCTAAAATATATTTTCAGCCTTACTGATAAGAAGGACTCAGTTTCATGTGACCTCATAGGAAAGTTCAATTCTGTTCCTTGCACAGTGTAATAGACTTAGACTAAATCTCCCTCAAAATCCGCAAACTAGTTTTCACACGTTCCATGCTGAGGTACACCTTAATTAATGAGCAAAGATTTTCTTAATCAACATTAGAAAATAGCAGGTGTTATTTTTTATTCAGACTTTCACAGAAAAATGTTCTAAAAAAGGTCCAGCAAGACTGAAGCATTTTCTTTACCTCCTATAACATTTGCATGGGATTATATGGTAGGAAAAACCTAAAGAGCTTCACTGGATTCTGATCTAGTAGAATGAGATTCTACATCCATAAATATCTGTCATATAGACCAAAGTTTTCATGCAACTCTCTTTCTTTTCTCTGCTACTTGGATGTAAAATAATTGTGTAGTCTCCCAGTCTACATTTACATTTACCTCCTGGACATTCTTCAGTGGTCTGGAGGGACTGGATCCTCAGCTAGCCCATGTTGGTCACCAGGAAAGACACCGAGTTTGCAATGATGGAAGGCAGGACAAAGCACAGGGGATGGAGAAGAGAGCCTTCAACTTGATAAAAGCACTTGGTTTTATTAAAGGTTTATTCTAAGGTCAAATCTTGAAATTTTTGTGCCAAGAACTCTCAGTAACTTTGGTATCAAGATTTATTTCTCTGCTGACAAAATATAGAATGACTATGAACAAGCTATATTGAGAAAGAAATGCAGGCAAGTCAAATGGGGAGAAAAGTCTTCCATTTGAAAATATCCTCAAATTTAGTGACCACAGGACCTAATCTGAGCTGTTCGGCCCGAAATGACTCATTTTCACCCAACTTCTCAATGAGAAGGACGGTATTTATCCAATCTTTCTTGCTTGCTCTGAACAGAAGGAGTGTGCATCTGTCTTCTTTCACCTCCAGCTGATAAAAAGGATGGGATGGACAGCTTCTATATTTGTTATGCATTAATATACTTCAATAGAACAAGAGTTCAGGTGACCTCATTTCTCCTTTTATTAATTTATCAACTTGGCATTTTTTCTTATGACATTTTTAATCTATGTGAGTTTGTTCATTTGTGACTATAAATAAAATTGTCGTAAAATAATGCTTCTTGACTTTCAGCATGGCCATTCAGTACCCCCTTCACACACTGAGAATCTCAATAAAAATTCGCATTGTTAAATTTAGGACATTGAGCTGCTGATAAATTAATTGATAAAAGAACAAGAATATAATTTCTTTACATACATATGTTTTCATTATCAGATTTCCCTCATAGGTCAGTGAGTGAACTATATTTTGTTTATTTTCTGCTTTGAATACTCCTTTTATATTTTTTTTAAATTAGGGTCCAATTAATTTTTACATGAAGTTCTAGAGTTATTTGAATAATTTTATTAAGATATTGATTTGGCTATTTGAATTCTCAGACACGTCAGTACTTTTAGATATATGAACTATTTTAAAATCTTAGTGAAAAGAAGCAGTCATATATCTCACACTTTCAAAATCTACATTTAACAAGTTAAACAATGGGCTTTTGGGGGGAGCCTTTTTAGTTTCTGTTTTGGTGAAGTGATAGTCTTCCAATACAAACACCCTGATGCTAATGGGGAACTTTCCAAACATTTCACTTTGGTTTCCCCTCTTAAGACATTTATAAATAAGAAATATTATATATTGAAAAAAGTATTCTATTGTTATCAATGAAATCTTGGTAGGGGAACAAAAACCTGTTTAATAGTGTATAGAGACAAAAAAAATACCATAAAAGCCCCAGAAAAAAAATCAGGAATTACATCTTGAAAATGTAGTAAAAATAAATATTTTCTCATTTTCACATGTGAAAAGGATATAATGTTACACTAAGATTCATCATAGGAATTACGTTTTCCATCTGTCAATACTGAATATCATTACATGCAAGAAAATACCAAGCATTAGGTATTGACATTTTTTTCTGTGTGCTAATTCTTAATTCTTTACTGTGTGATTGCATGGGATGTTTTTGATACAGCATGAAAGATAAAGCAGTAGTTGTCAAAAGTTTAAATTGTACAAGTCTGCAACACCTCAAATGTCTTTCATAAGACCCACTAGATATAGTCTTTCCTTGAAGCTTAAACACGTTAGGCTTTGTTTTGTGCTGGCCAGAAAGAATGTTTTATGGACCAGTTAAGAAAGGCACTGATGAGATCACACAAGTTATGAAGCATCATGAAACATTGTGTGGAGCTCTTGAGTATTAGTGACACTAAAAGAGCATAAATAAATAAACAAAATCAGACAGAAAATAAATCTAGCAAGAGGAAATAGTTTTGCTCCAACAATCAACCATCAAAACAAAGCAAGACAAGTCTTGGAGGCAAATCAAAACTGACGTGGCAAAAATGAGAAACAAAAACACATGGAATGAAACATTTGTAAATTTGTTTGAACACACTAGGGAACCCTGTAAGGTTTATAATTCACCTCAGTGAGGGTAGAATTAAAACTAGAGACAGGCTTTTAGATGTACTAAGACATTTCATTCGCTAACTGCCAGAATTTAAGCACCATACTAATATTAAATGTAACTCCTTTCCTGCCTGAGCTGCCTTTAGCAACTTAGAGGCAACATCTTTCCTGCTTTAGACATCTGAGATCAGTAGATGGTTATCAGAGCAGTTACCAGAAATGTTGCCTCGGTTTCTTTTACAGTCCTTTAAATAAAAAAAACCAAACAAACAAAAGCAAAAAAAACCAACCAAGCAAACAAACAAACAAACAACAAAAAAAAGACAAAAGGATGCCCCCCCCAAAAAAAAAGTGCCAACAAACAAACAATCAAACCCCCAAAAACCAAACAACCAAACAAAAAAACCCAACTGTCAAATATTTGAAGAGTAGTCAAGAAGCAGTAATAGGACATCCCAGAGACACAGTTATGTCTGAATTTTCACTTCTCTGGAATATATGTGTCTAACTAAAGGTGACACAGTGGGCATCTCCACCCTTCCACCCTTAAGATTTCTCTCAAAAGATGTGTAGATACTGCAGCTTAGCTGAGTCTTTTCAAAATTATTACATTTGGGAGTGAAGGAGTGAAGCTGACCCTGAAAAAGTGGAGAAGAGACGTGTTGATTTAGTGCTGGTTTTTTTGCCTACTTCTATTTGAAATAGAGATTAAATATTTAACAGGCAACAAATTGTTTTGCCCAAATTGATTTTGTTTTGCTCAAGATAATAATTAGTAGCAATCTCCTTGTCTNATTATCTTCTCCCTTACTAAGAGATATTTTCTCTGAGTTTATCTAGTTCATTAACAGGTAGTGGCAAAGAGATGACGGATTTAACTTTGCTGCTTTTCCTCACTTTCATAGTACTTTCTTCAATTTAACACCTCTTTTTTTTTTAATACATTTAGTTGAAATTAAATATTTGCAAAACTAATTGGGTGATTTCAGACATGGAAAAACAATTTGTTTCCCTTTGGAACTAACATTGTTGTGCAATGACAGCAAATATGTCACTCTTAACCCATCCAAAAAACCCCAAGTAAACTTCACATTTTTATTCACTGTCTATATGCCTGTCAGTCAATTTTTTTTTTCTAATATATTTCAGAATTTATCAGAATACACTTGTTGAACATTTTGAATTTAGTAACTAATAGGAACGTCATGTGTTGATTAATGTACTGTACACAAAATTAATTTAGTTTTCCTGTTGAGCTACATTGTCCTTTATTAGCAGTGTGCAGTCAGAGCAAAAAAATTACAGTTACTTGTTTAAAGTGTACAATGATGTAAATTATATTAATTTCAGCTCTTTTGTTTCACATTGGAGCAGAAATATGAAAAGCTAGTGACTACAATAAACAGTTGTGGCTTGAATCAATAGATGAGTCTGTCAATAGGTACAAAATGTAAATTTGAGGGGAATTGCTAAAACATGCTAGAGTTTTCTAATCTAAATACTGTCTTCAGAGGAGGAAATACTCTAAATGTCCTTGCATATATCATAGTCTAATGAATATTCAATATACCTCAGTGGTCTAAAGAGTGAACAAAGTGTCTCAGTTATGTTGTAAAGAGAAAATCAGTAATCTAGACAGACTTGCTTCCTAAAACTTGTTTTTATGTTGTCTTTTCACTTAGCCACCACAGCTAAATTTTTTAAATTATCTCTTATATTAGAGGTATCTTATATATACATACATGTATCTAGATATGCATTAAAAGCTGTCTGTGAAGGTGAAATATAACGTACAGGATTTCCAAGAGGGGAAAAAAAATCAAACTGTGAAAAGCATAAAGTTTTTTAGGCACACAGATTCCAATACGACATCTTCAGACAAAGATATGGAGGGGACACCGGATAAGCTACACACTACCTTACTATAGAGCTTTGCTTAGGACCATTTGAAGATAAACCTAAGGTGTTCTTACAGCTCTTGGAGTCAGATTTGCTCCCATCTGTCCAGTTCCACAGGCAGAGAATCTTGATATCTTCTGAATGTTCATGTCAGCATACATGACATGATACATCTAGGGCCCTGTAAATAACTTCATAAGAAGAAAACTCTTTACTTTTCCATCTAAAGACATTATATTTCCTAAAACACACATAGTGTCTTTCCAAAATTATTAATGGTCAAGTGGGACAGTATGGAATCCTCTGAACTTCTGTTTTTCTTATTTTTCCTATATAGCAGTTGAACTTTCCAAAGGCAGCTGTCTTGTCCACAAGATGTACCATAACTCATGTGTAGAGACCAGACAAGAGGATGGGAAACATTCCTGAAAATCTTTTGCTTTCTTGGGTATGATGGGGCCAATAGCAGCCTTTTAGTTGACATACCTTTTGTGCAATACATTTTTTGTTCATTTATTATGTTTCTAACCTGAAAGAGAAAAAAAAATTCTTGGAATTTTTGAATAACTTAAAATCAAATAGGCTTAATGTTTGCTCAGCTAATGCTTTGAGAAGTGTTCTGTGTTGATTGAATTTGCCAAAGCTCTCTGTTTTTCTAAAGTTGCCAGTAAAGCCTTTTTTGTTGTTTTGACCTCTTGAGAATATCTTGTTCGTATCTCTCCTGTGCCTCTTACTCAGAGCATGTAAACAACCATAAGCCCTGTTAGAAGTCTCATCAAGCAAGTTCTTTTGGGCCTTACATGCTCCTTCCCAGATTGTGTAATGCCAGCAGGGTACAGGAGCAGGGGCTGAGGTATCACTGCAGCCACTCAGGCTCCAGGGCAGGAGGAGCCACATGCCTTGGACAGCCTCTGACATGGACCTATTTGCCTTCTCCTCTCCTTGCTCTTCTTTAGTAACTGTGATGAAGCTGCTTATACCTGGGAGGCAATAAAACCCACTCATAACTATTGGAGGAGGAAGAGGACTATGCATCCCTACCCAAGACCTCTGGTTCTCAGTGGGAACACTTCAGCTGTTTAGGAGTTTTTCCAGATTACCCTTCTCTTCCTCCAGTTTCTGTACTTTTTTCCATGAAAAAACAGCATACAAAGGAAAAAGTCCACAACAATGCCTCCTATTAGGGAACCGGGGAGTTCTTATTTCTTATCCTATTCTTACTTTATTGCCTAAATATTTTTCTCAGTCTCATCCCCACACACTCACATTTCAGGTTTTGGGATTTAACAACAAACCTGAGCAATGCCTACCACAACGGCATCCCTTGCTGCACCAAGCCTTTCTTGAGAGCAATGTCCTGCTACAATCTCAAATCCTAGTCCCTCATACCCACAGAACTCATATTATGGNAACCATCAAAACAAAGCAAGACAAGTCTTGGAGGCAAATCAAAACTGACGTGGCAAAAATGAGAAACAAAAAAACATGGAATGAAACATTTGTAAATTTGTTTGAACACACTATGGAACCCTGTAAGGTTTATAATTCACCTCAGTGAGGGTAGAATTAAAACTAGAGACAGGCTTTTAGATGTACTAAGACATTTCATTCGCTAACTGCCAGAATTTAAGCACCATACTAATATTAAATGTAACTCCTTTCCTGCCTGAGCTGCCTTTAGCAACTTAGAGGCAACATCTTTCCTGCTTTAGACATCTGAGATCAGTAGATGGTTATCAGAGCAGTTACCAGAAATGTTGCCTCGGTTTCTTTTACAGTCCTTTAAATAAAAAAAAACAAACAAACAAAAGCAAAAAAAACCAACCAAGCAAACAAACAAACAAACAACAAAAAAAAGACAAAAGGATGCCCCCCCCCAAAAAAAAGTGCCAACAAACAAACAATCAAACCCCCAAAAACCAAACAACCAAACAAAAAAACCCAACTGTCAAATATTTGAAGAGTAGTCAAGAAGCAGTAATAGGACATCCCAGAGACACAGTTATGTCTGAATTTTCACTTCTCTGGAATATATGTGTCTAACTAAAGGTGACACAGTGGGCATCTCCACCCTTCCACCCTTAAGATTTCTCTCAAAAGATGTGTAGATACTGCAGCTTAGCTGAGTCTTTTCAAAATTATTACATTTGGGAGTGAAGGAGTGAAGCTGACCCTGAAAAAGTGGAGAAGAGACGTGTTGATTTAGTGCTGGTTTTTTTGCCTACTTCTATTTGAAATAGAGATTAAATATTTAACAGGCAACAAATTGTTTTGCCCAAATTGATTTTGTTTTGCTCAAGATAATAATTAGTAGCAATCTCCTTGTCTTTATATCCACTTTTGCTTTGACATTTCTATTCTTTCTATTTTCTACCACAACCCTGCTGAAGGATGAGAGTGAGCAGGTGGCCAAGTAGAAGCTCAGCTTTTCATCGAGGCTAACACATCATAAACTAGTAAATAAAAAACTCCATTGTTATTTTTCATGGATATATTCATCAAAATGCAGTAAAATTATATATTTTATATATATATANTACACAAAATTAATTTAGTTTTCCTGTTGAGCTACATTGTCCTTTATTAGCAGTGTGCAGTCAGAGCAAAAAAATTACAGTTACTTGTTTAAAGTGTACAATGATGTAAATTATATTAATTTCAGCTCTTTTGTTTCACATTGGAGCAGAAATATGAAAAGCTAGTGACTACAATAAACAGTTGTGGCTTGAATCAATAGATGAGTCTGTCAATAGGTACAAAATGTAAATTTGAGGGGAATTGCTAAAACATGCTAGAGTTTTCTAATCTAAATACTGTCTTCAGAGGAGGACATACTCTAAATGTCCTTGCATATATCATAGTCTAATGAATATTCAATATACCTCAGTGGTCTAAAGAGTGAACAAAGTGTCTCAGTTATGTTGTAAAGAGAAAATCAGTAATCTAGACAGACTTGCTTCCTAAAACTTGTTTTTATGTTGTCTTTTCACTTAGCCACCACAGCTAAATTTTTTAAATTATCTCTTATATTAGAGGTATCTTATATATACATACATGTATCTAGATATGCATTAAAAGCTGTCTGTGAAGGTGAAATATAACGTACAGGATTTCCAAGAGGGGAAAAAAAATCAAACTGTGAAAAGCATAAAGTTTTTTAGGCACACAGATTCCAATACGACATCTTCAGACAAAGATATGGAGGGGACACCGGATAAGCTACACACTACCTTACTATAGAGCTTTGCTTAGGACCATTTGAAGATAAACCTAAGGTGTTCTTACAGCTCTTGGAGTCAGATTTGCTCCCATCTGTCCAGTTCCACAGGCAGAGAATCTTGATATCTTCTGAATGTTCATGTCAGCATACATGACATGATACATCTAGGGCCCTGTAAATAACTTCATAAGAAGAAAACTCTTTACTTTTCCATCTAAAGACATTATATTTCCTAAAACACACATAGTGTCTTTCCAAAATTATTAATGGTCAAGTGGGACAGTATGGAATCCTCTGAACTTCTGTTTTTCTTATTTTTCCTATATAGCAGTTGAACTTTCCAAAGGCAGCTGTCTTGTCCACAAGATGTACCATAACTCATGTGTAGAGACCAGACAAGAGGATGGGAAACATTCCTGAAAATCTTTTGCTTTCTTGGGTATGATGGGGCCAATAGCAGCCTTTTAGTTGACATACCTTTTGTGCAATACATTTTTTGTTCATTTATTATGTTTCTAACCTGAAAGAGAAAAAAAAATTCTTGGAATTTTTGAATAACTTAAAATCAAATAGGCTTAATGTTTGCTCAGCTAATGCTTTGAGAAGTGTTCTGTGTTGATTGAATTTGCCAAAGCTCTCTGTTTTTCTAAAGTTGCCAGTAAAGCCTTTTTTGTTGTTTTGACCTCTTGAGAATATCTTGTTCGTATCTCTCCTGTGCCTCTTACTCAGAGCATGTAAACAACCATAAGCCCTGTTAGAAGTCTCATCAAGCAAGTTCTTTTGGGCCTTACATGCTCCTTCCCAGATTGTGTAATGCCAGCAGGGTACAGGAGCAGGGGCTGAGGTATCACTGCAGCCACTCAGGCTCCAGGGCAGGAGGAGCCACATGCCTTGGACAGCCTCTGACATGGACCTATTTGCCTTCTCCTCTCCTTGCTCTTCTTTAGTAACTGTGATGAAGCTGCTTATACCTGGGAGGCAATAAAACCCACTCATAACTATTGGAGGAGGAAGAGGACTATGCATCCCTACCCAAGACCTCTGGTTCTCAGTGGGAACACTTCAGCTGTTTAGGAGTTTTTCCAGATTACCCTTCTCTTCCTCCAGTTTCTGTACTTTTTTCCATGAAAAAACAGCATACAAAGGAAAAAGTCCACAACAATGCCTCCTATTAGGGAACCGGGGAGTTCTTATTTCTTATCCTATTCTTACTTTATTGCCTAAATATTTTTCTCAGTCTCATCCCCACACACTCACATTTCAGGTTTTGGGATTTAACAACAAACCTGAGCAATGCCTACCACAACGGCATCCCTTGCTGCACCAAGCCTTTCTTGAGAGCAATGTCCTGCTACAATCTCAAATCCTAGTCCCTCATACCCACAGAACTCATATTATGGATAACTTTGGTCTGAGAAATTGGTGTCCCACTGTTGATGGTAGAATTCACTATTGAATTACAAGAACTATTTTGACCAAGAGAGAAATGACACAGGCTGGGAGTAAGGTTGGGTGAGTCAGCGTTGGTAGTCCCCCTCCACACAGTGCTGGTTGCTGGGCTGTGGGATTTTCTGCACATTTCTCTGAGGTACTAGGATTGCCTGCGCTGCAATGTTGTTGGTCACCTTTCAGGTCCATGTTCTTACTATTATTATTTTTATTAGGTAAAAGTGGAAATGGTTTACTATACTTTATTTTTCTAGCCTAGTGGGTAACACTTTCTCCTGAGATTTAAATCTCAAATAGTCTTTAGTTCAAAAGATTTGGGCTTGCTTACTGCATGCACCTACATGTAACTAGAGACATACAACGCATTACTTTCCCCTGAGTACAGTTTGGATTCTTATTTGCTGAATTTGAAAATGCTTCCCTTATAACCCTCTGGCTGACTGTGTCTTTTGAAACAAACTAGGGGAAAAAAAAAAAAAAAGCTCTTTTCATTATGCCAAACTTTTGCTGCAGCTGTGAGAGGTATCATCTGTTTAATGATACTAACTGAACTACAACATTTTAAAAATCATGGTGAAAATTGCATTGTTCAAGCTTGCACATTCCTACTGCTGAAATATTATCCAGCTTTTCAGATGTCAGATCTTGCAGTATGTATCAGTTAATAAAAATTGTTCATATATATCTGTTAATATATATAAAGATAGACCCAGAAATGGGAAATAAACCAGGCTAATAAATGCCAGGATTAAAAGAACAGAAACTAGGTGGAAATAAAATTAAAACAAAGTGACAAATATATAATAAAAAACCAACCTCTGTGAGTATAATTGGATTTGATGAACAGTCAGATTGTTAACTATAAATATATTTCAATAATAAATACTTAAGTAATATTTTCTATATTATATTGATTTATATGTAAAATATGCTAACAGAAATATTAAAGACTTTCTTTCCTTTAAACTAGATTTATCATTTTCAGCTATTAAGGAAGAAATTACTATTTCCTCAGTTACTCAGCTGCAGTCAGCTTCAGAGAGAAATCAAGAATGTCTGCTACAATTATGTCACTGTTAACAGTAATCAACTAAGTACAGTTGTAATATAATTCTGAAAGTACTAAACTATAATACATAAAAGGTCACATAAAAATTTTTCTATTCTGATCAGCTAATGAGATTTGTAAAATAAATTTCATGTAATAAGTATTTAGAAAATACTCTCAATCAAGTATATCCTAGTAACAGAGAGGTTTAAAAATCCTTTGCACCTAGTAGTCCCAAAGGTAAATTTTTATTCAGTTCTAGAAGCATATACTTTACCTACTTTTCAATAGCTTATTTTTGGAATAATGCTTAACCTACTTAATAAAAGCTGTAAAATGACATGGGCAACACATTCCTTCAAATAATTCTCTTCAAAATTATTAGATTAGGAAAGGAGTGCAGTAAACTGGGAACACATGACTAACACCTAAAGCCCCTAGAGAATTAATTTTATTTTTTCTACATCTATTTCCTTATTTCAAAGATGTTAATAATGATTTTAGTCATATTTGAAAGGCAAATTATCAATATGCACATTCAAAAATATGTACAATATAGTGCATATGAAAGTAATGGATTTTGTAATATTTGAAAGGCAAACTGTTATCAGTAAATAAAAATATACATAATTTAATGTATATGGAAGTGAGATATTGCTATCATCATCCAGAACAAGAGTAACAAATCAGACAGCTTCCTTCCTTTGTCAGAAACTAAGCTACATGTTTCACTGGTGAAAAATTATGTTGAATTTATTAGAAAATTGAATGTGCTCTGTTGTATTCCTTATTCTTTGATTGTGCTTCATTGTGCAGTCATTATGAAATTTAATTACGACAATAATTCAACTGCTGGTAAACTTTTGGGTGACAGCAGGTCAGCTAGAAGGAACTGGAAATTTCCAATTCAGCAATTACATAGTTAAATCAAGATTAAAAGAGAAACAAAGAAGGACTGCTGGAATAATTGGTAAATTGAAGCTTAAAAAATTACTTACAGAATAAATTTACTTCCTGGGATAAATTAGCATCTTCTTACACTTCTTACAATGCTTTGGCCTAGACATTGTATTTTAATTTTTTTGTATAAGATTAATATCTGTCTTATTTTTGCCATGGGTATTGTTTTACTCTGGATGCTGTTTGGAAACCTCTGAAAAGTGCCTACAGCACGTTGAACCAATTACAGAACTGCCCCAGCTGGTGAGGAGAATTTTGCTCTGTTTCACAGCTGAGACTTAATGTAGGATGCTAATGGCTACAGAGAAACTAACTTGATTTATAATCCCCAATTAAATCTCCCTCTGTAGTAGTTAATTAAAAGCAATGCAACTGCAAATTATTCTCATTCTAACTTATATCAATCATATACAGAATAAAGAAAATAATAATTCAAAAAACTCTACTTGGAATATACTGTTGGGTTCTCAAGTATGAATTTAAAGTAAGTGAAAGATGTGACCTTTTTTAGAGAAGAGAAGCTTCCAAAGGACTGGTGGAATGGCCACCTTTCCTTTTTGTCTAAGCATCATTCAGGTTGCACCATTCTTGCAATGCATTAAAAATACTAATAAACTGTAAATTGGGAAATGCAAGAAAAGAAAAACTAGAATGCTTTGAAATCTCAACTATTACAAGTAAAACTGATGTCATAGTAGCACTGTTTTCTGTTGTATCTGTCCATCATACAGTTTTAAGGAAAGAAAGAACTTATTTAAACTGAATTTTATGTTTTCCTGAAAATAGTTGGTGAATTTACAGATATATAGGGATATACCTATCACCAATCTGATATGATATGATATCAGTTTCTAGATATGAAACTGTGAAGCACACATGCATTGTTGGGCCCATGCATTCTATTATAATATTACAGATTTTTGCAAAATAAGCAAGGCAGAGTTTACAAATATTATTTTAAAATAAGGTTTTCAATAAAATGTCCAAAAGTTTCCCAGTAAACTTGCACAGGTTTGGGACCTACTTACATCCTGAATAACAGCAACTTTTGATCTGGACTACATTAATAATTTGGGTATTTGTTGTGAATATCGAACATTATTATTGAAGTTTAGGACAAAGCCATTCTCTTAAATTCAGACTCATTTCTCCCTTTATACATACACACAAAAGTAAAGTATTCAGTGATGAATTGCACATTTAACTTAAATATCTGCCCTTTTAAAACCATCTCTTCCTTATCACTTCAGCTCAGACTATCACTGGTATCTGGGAAACAGGCTAATCTAACGATTTGTGTCAAATCCTTCTTCTAAAAGAATAAATCTGCTGATGATAAAATGAAATGGTAGATGAGTTTCATGATGCATTGACAACTTTTCCCCAATAGCTTATGACATATTTTTCTTATTTTTCTTCAAATTGCAAAAAAGCCTTCTTTGTAATGAAATATTTCTTTGCCACCTAATTATCAGTGCAGGTTTATTTGGTCTTCTTTTTTTATTTTAGTTTTGTATGACTTCACATAAGAGATAGTTTTATTCCAATTAATAAAACTATGAAATCATCCAAAAAAATCAGCTATAACTAGTTAGAACAATATACTTTATCAAAAATTAAGTCAGATGATACTGGATTAAATACAACACATATTTAACAAAGATAGATCATGTCCAGTTTAACTGTTGTATTCTTAGACAGGATAATCGATTTTTTTTTTCACAGTAGTAAAATATTCTTGATCTAATCTTCCTAGTCATCAATGAAGACCTTGGTGCACTGCCACATTACTAGGAAAGCTGTAGGAGGTAGAAATTTGTAAAACAAAGAAGGTATTGCTCAAAAGAAAAGATAGTGTTTATAATGATGAAAAAGGATCACAAGTTTATTTGTTCAGGAAGCAGCCTTATTTAATGTTTAATACTTTTCACAAATTATTTATAATAAAATAAAGGTTTACAAGCTAATAAAATTGCTGACAGACAATAAGGATGACAGACAATTTGGATGATTGGGATACTATTAGATGATTTTGAGAACTTAATTTATGAAGTGGGATTGCATTTCTTATCCAGAAATGTAGGTCATACACTTTGGCACCAAAAGTGTTTCTGATACAATATGGAGCCTCTTCATTTAGGAAAAAAGAAGAATTAAAGGATTGAAGCTGTGTATATAAATCACCCAGGGGATGCCTACAGGTAACGGCATGACAAGGCTGGGAAAGCAGCAAAGATATCCTTAGAATATATTAGGTAAGAAATCTACACTGAACAGAGGTTTAGCCGTCTATCTAACCAACCCTACTGGTCTGATCCCAAAAAACTAGAAAATTGCTGCATTCTTGGAAATCGCTGAGCAATTTTGTTTGAAGAAAATCTGCAAAAATTAAGTTCCCTCCACAAAGCATTGAGATGCACCAAGATACATGTATGTACGTAATGTGCAATAGCTTTTATTGTTTGCATGAACTAACATATAAAATGTAAATCAATGGAAATCTTTGATTAAGAAGCATTTATGAGAAATTACTATGTTCTGAGGCTTTGTGGAAGTTAGAGTATCTATATCACATCTAAGACCTTATTAAGATTTACAATCATTTAGTACTAAGAGCACTTGATTTTTTTTTTTTCAGTTTAATGACTGAATATAACACAATTGCTTTTCAATGTGTTGGTGCACTTTACATAATTTTTTTTCTTGCAACAATCAATTTTTTTCAGATGACCTTTAAAGAAACCTTATTTCCCTTTAGAGCCTTTTTTTGTCTCCTATGGTTGAAAAGTCTCTCATTTAACATAATTGCAGTTCTCATGAAAATGAAATTTCTTCTTTGACTAAATGAATAGTAATTACATAGAAATACAGAAAATACTTCATTATCGTTGCTAATTGGAACATCATAGAAAGTCAACTGTTCAGAACCATCACCTACTTCTATTCTTCTAGTCTTTGAACTCCAATTCCTTTTTCTCTATAGCTTTTCCTATTCTTAACTTCCTATTATAGCAAGCATTTTGATTTTCTTCATTATAGACAGTAACAAAGTCTTATATTTTTTTAGGTTATTGTTGGATGACAAAATATTTCATATTCTAAATATGGATAAATGCTATCTTAGCACATTTATATGTATAAATATATTACA
Organism: Aleadryas rufinucha; assembly: GCA_013397815.1. Classification (NCBI taxonomy): domain Eukaryota; kingdom Metazoa; phylum Chordata; class Aves; order Passeriformes; genus Aleadryas; species Aleadryas rufinucha. The sequence goes on from VZTH01005171.1 coordinate 156,807, forward strand.
TTTCTCTGACTCTAAATAACAACTTCTCTTGTGACATTGGAAGTGTCTTCTTTACCCAAGGCATCACAATCTGTGTCTTCTCCCACCTTCTTTACGGTGTGAAAATCTTCAGAATTCGGTTAATATGACAGGTTTGACCCATTAAAATTTACCATGTAGAGTAATTGCTTCTGTAGCAAAATTCCAAGCTTCCTTCCTCAGGCATCCCTTTGAATTTTCTTCGTAGTCTTCATCTTCCTGGATCATTTTACCCTGTAATGCAACTAGCATTATCCAGAGCTAGAAAATCAGCCATTCTCAATCTGTGCTGAAATGTGAAATTTTGATATTTACATTTTACTGCTTGTATTCATATATGAATAAGTAAGATTTGATTGTAAGTAATATATTTTTATAAAACAAAGGTGATAAAAAAATCTGTGCTCTATTGTTTGTACATGAAATTATAGGAGGTGTCATTTCAGACTGCTTATTTTTTCATTTTGTCACAGCTTGGACCTGAAAGGCAGTTTAATATGGAGCCTGCAGCCTATTTATTTTTTAGTTCTTTGAGTTGCCAGTATTGTTTGAGGGATTAAACTCTCTATAAAATCCAGTTTGGCTGCATTATTTGATTTTTAATGATTTCTTAGATTTTTTTTTAATGACTGTTTCAATAGAAAGCTGAACAGTGTTTTTTACAAGCTGAAAAACAAACGCTTGTTTAGTGTTGGATCTGGTGAGTGTTCACTGCCTCCTTGGAGCTGCCTGCAGTCCATGCCAGTGGAGGGATGCAGCTCAGTGGTGCAATCTTGACTCAGACTACTGTGTGAGAAAGAAATGGAGGAAGACTCATTGGAGAGGTCCTGCTACATTTCACTTCGTCTGTGGCTCTGTCCCTCATCCTGGAGCTATGTCACAGCCCTGCCCTTGCCCAGCCACATCCCTGCTGATCCCAGACCTGGTCCTCACTTGCCGACTTGACTTCTGAGGTGAGCAGCTGTAAAGTTGTTCTAGTTAGAAGGAAAGTTACCGAGGAGAAGAAAAATACTGCTGAAAAATATTGACAGCTTTCTCAGGGTGGTGGACTGCCTTGGGGACACCCTTGCCCTGCTGGAGAAGCTGGCACCCCCTGCCCCTTTCCTTACAGAACAGACAGGTCTTGCTGCTCCTAGACCACTTTGTTTGGTTGTATTTGGTTAGGAATTATTCTCATGCTAAATGAATATTTCAGTGGGAAGGATGTAATAATGTCGTTTAAGTATTTATCATTGCCTTCCAGGCATATGGATACAAATGAACTCAGTACCCCAACACTTTCCTGTAAGATTATTGTTATTATTTTTATAATTGTTATCACTGTTACTGTTATTTTGCATGTGGTTTGATTATAACTGCTATTAAATAAACACATTCACAATGTGTAACTTAAAAGTAGTTAATGAACAGGTCATAAAAAAATTCTTTCATTAAATTGCTTTTCAAAATCAACAACTATTAAGTGAATAGCATTTCATCAACTGCAGCTAATTGTGGTTAATTTCTAGGAGAGATACGGGATGCTTCTTTCAATTTATCAGCTCAAGCTTTTGGGTTTTTTCTTACATTTTGTTTCATTACTTTTTAAATTTAAGTTTCATTGATCATTTCTTATTAAATGAATAATTTTTATTATGCTGGAATTGAAATGCTAGATAATAACTTCTCCCCTATAAGTTAAGTGCAAACAATCTGATCTATGCTTTTGTCGTACTTCAACTTAATTGCTAGGCTAAAGGTTTTTGCTAGCTGGCAGGTTTAATAGTGAATTTCCTGCCAGCTCTCATTTGTCAGCACACTGCCTGTATTTTTCAGCTCTACAAAATGAAAGGGTTGGGTTTTTTAAATTAGATTACGCTGGAAAAAAAAATAAATTACAACTTCCTATTGTCTGTCGCTGATTTCCTGATCCTCCAAACGAAAATAATTTCTTTGTAAAGCCTAATGTAGCAAACTGGATTTGAATGAGTAGAAAATGCAGTGCAGGAGTTAAAAACTGGAAGAGCAAAATACCCAATGGGCTAAAAAGAAAGCTTTCACTTTCTTTCCACTTCTCAAAAATGATAGCTACAGATGTAATTAAAACTTTTTTTTTTGTGAAATGTGACCCCCACCCAAACATAAGAATTCTGTCATATGGCCACAGAGGAATAGTACCTCCTATAAGATGCTATTAAGGTAATAAGGTAAGACCAATTCTCAATGCATCATGTAGTTCCTTTAAAGACTGGTTAATAAAACTGAGATATAAAAATTATGTTTATATATAACGCTATTTCATTTTCATAAATGTTCTAGTGTCATGATGAGTTTTCACTCTCTGGCTTGGATCACACTTCCTGTATATTGATGTTACAAAGCACCTGGGACTGCCATGTTTCTCAGCAATGGAAATTACTGCCAGTAGAGGTCACAGTTATATTTTCCATGTATTCTTTATTCTTTCATGTCAAAATGAGAATCCTTTCCCCATGACCACTTTCATATCACTTTTCATGAAGAGAATACTTACATTTGTTCTAATGTTCTTTTAAAATAATTGGTCTGGAATTGCAGCTTATGAACCAATCTTCAAATTCCAGTAAGTGTATGAGACGAATAGGTCTTTTTGAGGCCAAACCAATTCATCACATCACTGGTTTAATACAAAATCCTTTAGTCTTCTGGCTGATCATTTAGTCTGCAAGAGGAAGTGCTGATAGAAGCAGCCTCTGGTATCAGAAGGAGAAGCTGAAATGTGGTCATGAAGCAAAGACATTTATATCACTATGCATGTCAGATATGAGGGAGGGGAAAAGGTGCCATAATGTGTTTCTTTAAATAGTGTGGAGAGTGGAATTATAGACACTACACTCCAATGCCCCGCTGACAGAAATTATATGGGAAGCTGGGACAGACGGTAACTTTTATATAAGATAGATTAACCAAGAGAGATAAGAATGAATTTTCATAAACTTAATGTTTTCAAGACATGAAGGGGAACTGGAAAATAAAAAGTCTGCATAAAGGAGAAATAGAAGTCAGGAAGAGGTAATGAATGAAAGAGAATGTCACTTTTATTATGAAAAACTGAAAAAAATGTAGTACTTAAATATTCAAAGCAGAGAAAGAATGAAAAATATGTTCTCTAAGTCTTAAACTGAATCGATCTCACCCAGATTACATAAATAATACTATATGATGCCAAAGTTACAGGTTTTGTTTATTTAAGATGGCGAAGTAAAACAGCCTCACCTCTGTGCCTCATAAGATTGTTGAACAGCTCCTTCTCAAAGACATGTCTAAACGTATGGGAGGCAGGGAGGTGATCTGTAACGAAGTGGAGAAACTCACAGGATAAAGACTCCATGTCTCTTTGTATTGCATAGTTCTACGGACTCATGTCAGGAACCATATACACTGAAAGCGCAGGTAAGCCATAGTTCTTATTGCAGTCTGCCTATTATTTATGGCAGTCTGCCTTATTATTTATTATTTAGGTCTTTGCCTGCCCTGCAAGAATTGGAAAAGCAGCCACTTTTTTTAGAGAAAAGATACTCCAGTTCTCATTAAGTGAATAGACCAAAAAAGAACAAAACATGCCTGATAGAAAAAATGGCATGAAACATTACTGAGGAAATGAGGGATAAATTCCTGTATAATTGGAACAGAAGTCCCTGCAAAATAAAAAGAAAAGGGAGAAAAATTATATTAGAATGCATTTAAATTCCACAGGATTTAGAAGCTTTGGTTTTCACCAGTCTATTAATTTCCTTACATGCTGCTATTGTGACTACTCATTTTTGATCCATAGGAATACCATGCTTTGCACAAGTCATTTTCATCCATTACTACGATTTCCAGAGAAAAAGAGTAAAATATTCTGCTTCCAGTATAAATAATATTACCTAATTTACTTTAGTGACACTTCCATGGATTTACATGTATGTAAATAAAATGACCATCTCATCCAAAGCATGCAAACTATTCCCTTTTAATCCCAAACATCTGCAGAGGACAGCCATCTCAAACTTGTAATTTCTCTCTTCATCTTAAGTTAATGGTGGCTCATTTTCATGGTAACATCCAATTCAACAGTGACCAGTTCTGCATTTGTACTTTGTTGTCTTGGTATTTTCGGTAAATGCTTGAGACCTGGCAAATGCGTGCCAAGAGATAAAGGTTTTACCTCAGACTTTCATGGATACCAAACTGCTACTCTGGTATTCAAGTATATGAAAGATTGTTTTTCCACAAATAATTTAGTTCTATGTCTCTTCCCTGGACTAAATATTTTCAAATAATTGTAAAGTAACTCCCTAATTCCATTCTTCTTTTTTTCCCCCAATATTGTTTTAAGTAGCCTCAATGTATTGTGCCATTTTGGAAGCTGCTTATTTTTTCATATAAATTCTCTACAAATCTGTGTAGTTTATCTGAGTGGTGCTGCATACCTCAGAAATATGTTGCTATTGTGATTTAGTGTTTTACCTAATTTCTTCTTGCTCACAAAACATGCTGTAACTCTCTCTACAGACTGAAACCCTTATAAGACATCAGTGTCAAAAATGTAATGAGCTCAGCTAATATTCTACCTTCAAATGTCACAGTAATTTACAGACAACTATGTATGCCTGTCTCAGAGGTTCCTTTTACAATCCCATCATGGCCTTAATGACTTACGAACAATGGACAATCTTCCAAATTGTATAAGATTTCATTTATTAAAAGGTTCTCTCCATTCTCTTAAATCTGTAAAAGGACAATTAAATCAATATTACATAGAATATAAAGCTCTGACACCCATATCTCAGATATATCTGAAGTAATCACAATTAACTTTTCATATTGTTTCAAAGACAGATATTTTTAGAAATGTCTGATTCATTTAAATGCATACCCTGAAGGGAAAAGGGGTTAATTTGCTCAATAAGGGTCTCTGTCTTTCCATTATCTATAAAGTAGTCGGACAATCTCATTCTCTCTCTACAAAGTGAGACCAATGAGTCATTTGTTTACATGATACTCATCCATCAAAAATCCTGGCAAGGCAAAAAGGTTGTTTCTTGGCTTCAGTCAAACAAATTAGGCAAGAGACCCAGTAATTAATAGTCCTGTCATGGCTTACATCTTTCTTTAAAAAAACATAAAGCCTTTGAAATGACTTGGTGTGAACAGGAGTTGTCACACTACCTTCCTCTTTCCTGCTCACTCATTTGTTACGGTATGCTTAAAAGGATGCATTAAAGGCCACAAACAAATTGGGCTCACTTGTAAGTTATGAGCAATTATCAGAGGAACTGAACAGGAAGCTGCTGAACAAAAAGGGGAAAGAACCTCACTTAGAGTTTCTTGTATGGTTCTGTTGCAAAAGGACTTTTAAGTCTCTTGTGAGCTGTAATTCAGTGATGTGGCATCAAGGCTCTCAGTCCCACGAGTCACTGACTCATCATAACAGCTGTTTGCCAAGCTGGTGTAAAGAATCTGACTGTGGGAGATTACTGGTAAAGCATTTATAACTCCTTTGGAAAAAGTCCAGCCTCACACCTTTTCATTATATTACTGGGTAAACTCTCTTATTTCCTTGGTGTCAACACAGAATGAGGCTTGCTGGCTCAGGCTTCTAGTTTGCTGAACAGATGTAAAACAACAGCTACCTATTCCTGACCACTTCTTTCGTTTGTTTGTTGGCTTTTTTTCTCTTTTCAAATCAGAAAGAAAGATGAAACTCCATATTATCATCAGAGTAAAGACATATTTGTTAGAGCATAAGACCAGTGGCTGTAACAGGATTGATGTGATCTTATAATGATGCTGTTGAAACAGTCCAAGAAATATTTGTCAATTCCAAATTGAGACAGGTAGTGAGAGAAGATAACTGATATTAGTGAAAAGAACAGGAGCAGAAAGATATTCCTGAATGAAAATTAGTTATTCAAGTATATTGCTTTCTCCTTATCTTGAGGAATGAAAAAGTAGATTACGTCCTATCATCTGCATGACTGTGTCCTCCCCATACGCAGTTTACTTTATTGGTGTTGAGAGTGCATTTTTAGCTCATATTCAGTCCACTATCTACTGTAACCCCCAGGTCTTTTTCAGCAAGGCCATTGTTCATCCTGTCCGTTTTCTTTCTTTTCAATGAAAATTAGTTATTCAAGTATATTGCTTTCTCCTTATCTTGAGGAATGAAAAAGTAGATTACGTCCTATCATCTGCATGACTGTGTCCTCCCCATACGCAGTTTACTTTATTGGTGTTGAGAGTGCATTTTTAGCTCATATTCAGTCCACTATCTACTGTAACCCCCAGGTCTTTTTCAGCAAGGCCATTGTTCATCCTGTCCGTTTTCTTTCTTTTCTTGCACCATGCACATAGCCCTTGTTTTCTTGATCCTTATGATAACATCTCCCAAAATATGTCTACTCCATAATCTCAGTCATCCATCTTTGCCCTTAGCTATGTGTTTTTACTCTTTCTGCCATAATATAATATTTCATCTTCATAAAAAAAATGAACAGAATTATAGTAATTATAAAACATATCATTATATTAATGGACAGTAATAATAATTATTCTGATCAATTCTCTTTCTACACTTTGCCACTGGTATCATACTGAAGACTTCTCCTATTCATAAAAAATACTATTAATTTTGTCTTGGTGTGCCAAACGACTTAAATCCCAAAGTTAATGCCAGTTCTATCTGTATTTCCCATTTGTTGCTCCATCAAACTACGAAAGAATTTGCTCCAGGTAAATTATTAATTATTTCATTCTCATCTTTATTTCCTGATGCTCTACTTCTTCCATAGACTATCTCCATTCCAATAAAGGAAAAGAGTTTTCTAATGTCCCTACACAATGTTTTAAACTTTTTCCTTGGGCTAAAATACAAATTCTCCAACAAGTTTCAAATTCTTCTATTTTTTCATTTATAAGACTTAAAACATGTTTCAGTTTTTAGTAGTGTGAATAGTAACAGAAATACTCTTCAGTTGTTTTCTCTAAAGTTGATATAGATGAGGCAATGGCTAGTTAGCAGACACTACTTCATGCAGGTAGTTCACTTTTTCTCAGATAAACATAAGCTTCACCTCATAATAATACCTGAACAATATTATTATCATAAATTAATTAACTTTCAACTAGCCATGAACTGTATGGGTGTGAGACACTGTGACTGACACTTTTTTCCTATTTTCCAGTATAGACATAGGCACTGAAACCAGCCTGCCTTTGTAACAGACCAATGCAAAAAGGTCTTTTTATGCACTGAGTGGAGATGATTTATGGGCATCTCTTTGTAAATACACACATTTCTACAGTATCCTATGGTCACTTACAATCAGTGAAAGAGATTCAGGCACTCATTCTGTACAGTTTCACAGCAAGTAGTAAAAAAATCCGGTTCAGATATCTCACACCATGAGTGTGAAATATGATCTGCTCTGTAGACACTCCAAAAACTTCAACTTCAAGTGTTAAACTCACTGGAAAATAATTTTTAAAATGAGATGTTTTTATAATCAAATTATAAGAAAAAGATTTATTTTTCTATGTGAAAGAGTTCAAAGAAAGCTTGTTGATTTCAAACAATATTTTTGCCTCATAACATTGAGCTTTCATGGTTTGTTTTTGCTTTGTAGTAGAGAATGAATCTGTAACTAGCAGCTGATCTAGATCAAGTTTTTAAAGCCTAAAATTTGATTTTACATGGATAGTTTTGGGGTTTTTCTGTGTTCTGAGTTAACCCTGGTTATAACCTGGTATAATCAATTACATCCTGAAAGACAAACAGACATCGTGCTGCTTCTGAAGCATTTTAAATAGCTTAGCTACATTTTAAGGGTTCAGATACATTAGGAGAGAAACAAAGTAAGAGAATTTGTAGTGAGTAGGTAATGACCATGCTTTGATGTAAGCCGCTTTTCATGCTGGCCTGGAAACATTACGACTTAAGTACTTTCATAAATGGAAATTTAAAAGTTCATGAACTTTGCTATTGTAAATGTAGACAGAGTTTAGAGGCATTTAAGGTTAGACCTGCCAATGAACAGGCAATTTCAAGGAAGGATTAATTTCTTTTGAATTAAGGAACCCCAAACCTTCCAAATTTAGGCACCCAAATAATATAGTGGGAGTCTGAGCTATGTGTCATATAGTAAAATACTACACCAGTAAAGGAAACCATATTAACTTAGTCCAGACTATTTTAAAAATCATTTATTAGGGAATCAGTGGTTATGAGGTGTTCTTATATTTCTACGAAAAAAAAATAAAAGACTGTAGAGAGAAAAAAAAAGCAGAATATATTGCTATTTTAACAAAGCAATGTAAAACTGTTGTCAAGTAAACAATAAACGATATCAGCTAGTTTTTGCATCAATATTATGAAAAACATGTTAACATAAATAAAAGTAAAAAGTAAAATTTCTTTGCAAAGAGAATTCTTACAGTAGTATAAAATACAGTGCAAAAGTAAACAGAAGGATTTGAATTAAAAAAACCTCCAGAATCCCTCACACTTCAACTGTTTTTGTGACAGAAGTGCTTTGTGTCTGCTTTGCTCAACAAATTCTAGGTAAATAAAACTGCAAAATTATTAAAAACTAAGATTATGGGACAGTTTTTTTCTGATAAATTTTCTATCTAAAAATAATCTTAAGATAAAACTTTATTTTCCACCACCACACCATGGCACCCTAAAGCAAGGTCAGCTTTTCTCCTCTCTTCCAGAAATGCAAATGTTTACAGTCTTCTTTATTGACTCACTTCCAAGCTCATGATCTTTGTTTGCCTCTAAAACAAGGCAACTGTGTTTTTCTGAAAGACTCGCACTGTGAGCAGGTGTTGATCCTGCTGGGGAAAGTATTAAATATCATTTATGACAGTCAGGCACGCGAGCTGTTTTTACCTTATTCTGTTGAAAGAAGGCAATAGCAAATTTTCTGACAGAGAAGCCAGGCAACTGGTTTGATAGCCCTCAAGGAAAACTCTTTGGATCAATCAAATACCAGAACACGATTTCCCTGGATTTAGTGTTGTATAAGAGTTTGTTACCCAGGGTGAGATCTGCTGAAGTATTCTATGTAAAGAATCTCTTGGGAGCAACTCATAGGAAGTAGTAGATGTAGTCTGGGTATGGAACGGGGAATACAGGTATGGGAATTTAGTTGTGCGTTACTGCAGAGGAGTGAGTTTTAGGCAACTTCAGGTTAAGATGGCTGCAACAGTCTTTGCTTTCTGATTAATTTTCTTTGACTGAAGAACCCAAATTTTGTTCAACATCCAACCTTATAGACAGACTTATTCTTAGCAGAGAGGTCTCAGGTTTGCTATATTCTACAACTGACAGCATCACTTAGTATTCGATATACCTTCTGTCTTGGTTTCTGCATTTTACAGAGCTCAGATGAAAGGAAGTTGACTGCTCTTTGAAATGTTTAATAGAGGATTTGATACTCAGTGATCCTATTCTGATGTCAGCTCAAATTTTTTTAGTTCCTCTCAGAATTGTTTTGTTGGATGCTTTGAACCTTCTGATTGAGTCAATCTTAGCTGTAGTAGCCAGACTATTGTGTACTATATATAAATATTTTATTATCCTTATTATTACCAAATTAAGGAAGTAGCATGTATATATATTTTCAAATTTTAACTATAGCATTTACCAGAACTATGAAACAGAAACTCTTGTTACAAACATGTAGGAGAAGTTTATTCTCAGTTATGAAATGGAGTCTGCTTCTGCATTAATCCTTATATTACTCAGACTGTATTAAAATATGTCATAATCTTGGTTTACAAGAGACAATATAAAACTTGTCAACTTGTTTATGGTGAAAGGTGCAGTTTCTGAAGAATAAGGTGTCAGCGAATAATGTACACAGAAAGGTGATACATTTGACCTTTCCTTCAGCAAAATTCTTGAGGTGAATATATAGCAAGATCCCTTGAATAGCATTATGTTTTAAATTGATACAATAAAGCAGTGACAATGAGAAAAAAAATTATATGTTTCTTGACTGTGGTGATTTTAAAATCTCAGTCTTGTGTTTGAATAAAGTAGATTTCTGTGTCCTTGAAATATGATTTTCCTAATGAAATCACGAAAAAGTATGTACCAGTATGGTAATTTTGCTCCTGCTGAGAAAAATAATCTTTACCTCAGCTAAACAAGATTGATTTGGAGTTTTTTCATGTAAAAATGCTCATTATAGTATGTTAATATTCATAATAATACTTTTACCATAATTATAAATTGTCTTATAGTTTGTTTAATTTAGGCAATAATTACAAGCCTGCTTCCCTATGAAAAATTGCTCTAAATAATTGTTTGTAAAATGTGGGAACTATCAAATGGAACGTAAAATATATAGCAAAATATATCAATGAACTATTGGACAAAACATGACTGCATGATTAATGTATAAAAAGTGCATAACATATCTTAAAGAAAATGTATCTGCTATACATAACTGAAAAAGGTAAATCTAATTATTTTTTCTTATATATTTTTTCAGAATTTATGGTACAGACTTTTAAGGGACTTAAATCCAAACCTATGTCAACATATACCTATACATATGTATATAAATAAATAAATACATTACTTTGCCTGAACACAATGAACTGAAATTTTTTCATTCATATTTCCCTTTATTATCTTCAGGACAAGTAAATGAAAGAGCAAAGCTTTCTTTTGCTAGTTCTAGAAGTTGCACAGATGTTACCCAGAGAGGTTTATAAGAGAGTTCCTCTGTAGTAAGACATTCCTTTGCTAAAAGCTTTACTTAGGCTTCCACTTCTCTTCCAGTAATTCCCTTTTTTTTGCTCATTTTTAGCCTTATGCCTTTCAGTCTTCACTTACAGCTAAAGTACCATAACTTTTGAAGAATCATATGTGAACTGCGGTGAAGTTTGTCTTAACACAAATGTTGGCATTTTCAGTTTAAAATTATTTGGCCAAATGAGGTACCATTTCATTTTCAGGATACCAGTTAAATAGTCAGTGCTTGTATAGGTCAGCACTTGCATAAGTTTGTGTGTGTGTTTGTGAGTGTAGGTGTACTTATATATGGGATCAGGAAATGGGATGTAAATATTCTTGCTTAGTTGAAAAAGCTCTGGAAAACCTAATTTCCTTCTACTTTTCAGGGAATCTTGGAAAATTTCTCTTTAGTGTAATGAATTTAAGGTGATGAAATTATGCCATTCCATTATTATTATTTCTTTAATGTGTATTTACAATGCGTTGTATGTTTAGGACACATCAGCACAGAAACTCTGTAAGGCAATGAAGAGTATTGAGCACATGTTGATTTATATCCTCTGACAAGCCTCCAACCAGTGAGTTGTTTTAAAAACATGCACCAAGGAAAGGGAATTTGAGTTCATGCTTTCCAAGAAATTGATGGTTGCCATATATTCTGCATAAATTCTCATCATTTTAGAGCTCCTGATGACACAGGGGAATTTATTTTGCTACATCTGTGGGATTTGCTATGACTTGTTTAGTTAGTGTATTTTCCTATTTTTGAAAGTTTTATTTGGAAATTTAAAAGCTCTGAAAGTATCTTTTTGCCTCAAACAACTTATGGTAATGCCTCGATTTTTAATAATACATTTATTCTCAAAATCTTTGATTGATTTTTTTAAAACTCTTTGTTATTGATTAAATCTAATAGAGTAAATTAAATTTCTCCAAATTTTCTAAAAGATACCTTAAATGTTGCTTTTATGTTATATTTTAGTGTTGCTGCCTTGTCAGGAATCACAGGCTAGGATACTGCAGCCAGTTATGGATTCATGAAAATTTTAATTTTATATAAGTACAAGAAAACCTTTTCAATCTTTGTACATAGTTCACAATTAAAAAAAAAATAATTAATTTATGGAATTCATTGTTTCAGGTACAAAACAAATATGTAGTTTATCTGTCTATTTTAAAGTAAATTAAAAAGAGAGAAAAGTATAGCATATATGTATATATGGAGTCTCACCGCAGAAATATATATGCTTGTTTCAATTAAATAATTTCTAAAGTTGAAATAATAATATAACTGCTGTATCTCCTATGAAATTTTTAGACTTCTTGAGATTTTGGTGTTCCAGGAAATTGAGATTATTTCCTATAGATATATAGATATATAGATGACATATGGATACTCCCACACAGTTCAGCAGATGTATACACAACTGTCATAAATAGCATCTGCAGACTGTAAAGCTTTTAAGGTCTTTAAAGAGAGCAACATTTTCATGTCACTAATATAGCTACGGGGACTACAGGAAATTAGTTATTTGGTCTCATCTCCCCTTAAACTAAGTAACCTGGTATGTAGGATTTTCTTTTCACTTTTCTTTTATAGAACATATGGAGGGAATTCTCACCATTTGGTACTATGATTCTACCACTCAAAATTAGCCAGAAAAGGTGAGACAGTTCAATTTCTGTTTTAATACTTTTACTGGCAAGATGAGATGTATGAGTGTTGCTAATAGTAATGTGTAAAATACTATTGCTTAAATCTGCATACTACAGTCATCTCAGAGATAATGGGGTTCTGTAAATGGGTCTCCTGGGGCTTCACTGATTTCACAATGGTGAATATAATGAATTTCTGAAATCTTTAATAACAAGAATACCCACTCACATTTTTTATTAAGTAGACCCATTTTATGGTCTGGTCTATTTTAATTTGTATTAGGCTTTTTTTTGTTGTTTTTTGGGGTTTTTTTTAAATCTAAACCAAGAAAATAGCAGTGCTAGGAAAAGAATGTATATTTTATATTTAAGTATATTTTTCCATGTTTCCTAACACTGTTGTGAAAAAATTAGTACTAGAAGAGATCAGAACAAAGTTTCTCTCAAAATTCAGCTAGTTATTAGGTAGCAGAGTATAGTGATATATACTACAGGTCTCAAATCCTGAATTCACTTCTATAGATGAATACTATAAGGTCTTTATCAGAGGGACAATTTAGGAAATAGCAGAATAACTCAGTAAAGAGTTTGAGATGTTTACAGTCAGAAGGTTTGCTGAAGATAATGACTATTTTGAAAAAGCAATCCCATAGGAATTTGCTTTGCTGCTGTTTAATAATAAAATTAACATCTCATCACATCATTTAGAAGTGTTATAACATTGAAGATTTACTGCTGTCTCCCATTTTCAAATGGAGTATGGCTGTGAACAGTTACTTTTGAAAGACATATAATGATGTCCTGAAACACATTTAATGAAAGTCCAAGCAGAGTAGATGGCTGATGTTGTTGACTATATGGCGCTAAATGTGAAATATGCATTAGCTTAATTATCATGTATACTTGTAATGGTTTCAGTTCACTTTTCTTATCTTTTGTGAGATAGGAGATTTGGAGGAATGCAAAACAGGCTCAAAACTGGAAGAATATGAAAAGTTTATTAACAGAATTAAAAGAAAGAAATAATAAGAAATTACAGTAAAACCCCTCCTTTTTGCTCCCACACCCCCTCTTCCCTTTTCCTTTCCCCAAACCAGCACAAAGGATAACACCACATAATTCTTGGTCAGTATTCACAGTTCTTAAGAATGTCTCCACTANGCAGTGATTATGGCAGTTCCTCCGCTGCCCGGGAATCTGAGGGATTCTCCCGCTGGCACGCTGGCACCCCAGGGCCATGCCCTGGCACCGGGGAGGGTGGGGGGGCATCTCCAGCCCCATATCCTTCCCCCTCCCACAGGAACAGCAAAACCAAAAGAGAGGGACTTCCTGTGTCCTCCAGACTTTAAACATGGAAATTCCGAAAAGAGCTACTGGTCAAACGAGCTGTCTGTCAGCTCAGGCTCAACCTACCACAATACTAAGCTTTAATAGATTAAATTTGATGTTATCAATATTGTACTTTACGTGGAAAATCAAGTGAAAATGCACAATGTTGAACACTATAATGCATGACACTTCATTTTCACTAACAAACATAATCTAGTTTCTGTAATCTTCAAGGATTTTGTAACTATATATAAAAGAAACATAGATGCTATCCAGAATGGACATGCACAGGTAGATCATGAGGCCTGCTCTGGAGGAACTCAGGAAGACAAAGAAAAGTTAATGAATATCTTGGGGGATATCTTTCAACTTCTAGAAAAGCTGCCTCAGTACTGCAGAGAAATGGAAAGAAAAGCAAACAAGTTTGTCAGGGATATCACATAATGTTTCATTTTACAAACCAGCATCTTTAGCCTCATGTCAGCAATAAACTGAGCTGAGGAACATGGAAGTCATCTCTAGACTAAGAACATATAGAAATCTATAAAATTATTTGCATTGGAGACAGGAAAAACTAGAAACAACCGTTTCATTGTATCTTTAGTACTGGAACAAGGGGCAGTGAATGAAATTGAGGACGGCAAGCTCGAGGAAAAAAATACCAAATTTTTGCTCATTTTCTTTTCTTATGCTGTCATTTCTGTCTCATAAATTAAACATTGGTACATATAGTGTGTTCCTCTCCCTCTCTACACTGAATGTATAGAGAATTCCCCACTAGCCTCAGGAAAATAATCTGAAATAAACATACTTGTATCATATACACTGCATTTACATAGTTCTCTTTTTTTTCCTAAGACTCTTAATGCCACTAATACTCTGCTTTATGCAGATAAATAGAAATGGGGAAAATTAATCCCAGAGAGACTTTGGAGCAAAGAAATTTTAAAATCAGCTGGGCATAATTTACTTTGTCACCCACTGCACCTTTCAGCATTGAAACAGAAAATGTCTTTAAAAAATACGGACAAATTAACAGTAGAATTAACTTACAGATATAAACCCTCAGACTTCCTTCACATATATTCAGGAATTTAAATGATTTATCAGTTAGACAATGACTGATCAAGATTCACATTATACTTAATGGAAAGAGAGAAGCATTCCCAAAATCATCTTATCATGGTGTATGTTTCCCTTCTTTGAGTTTATTATTAGTTGAAGGAAAGCTACAAAGTACAGTTAAGTTTTCAAAATTAATTTTAATGAACCCATACTTCAGCCTTGTTTTACAAAAACTGGCCTATTCTCTTTCAGTAAGCATGATTACTGACAGTTCAATGGTATAAAGCAAAACATAGTATGGCTTTTTTCACTTTTTTCATCATTAAGGCAAAATGTTACACCAGACTTCTGAATTTCCCAGACACCCATATATCAAACTACACAGATAAGGGAAACATCATTCCAATGTGTAATTTACTTCCTAATGAGCAGAATTCTTGCCATTAGCACAGGCAATTATGTAAAAATGTTCCTGTCAGTCATCCTGAATATTATCTTAAGAGTATGGAATTGAGGCAACTACAGAGTATGTGTAAATCTGATCATGGAATAGAATTTAATTTTAGTTCACTTTTTTGAACTACTTTGCACATTACTTACTACTTCGTTTCTTAAATTTTTTTTAGATGAAGGTTGTGTGAAAAAAAGGTGCTACTTGGATCTAAGGAAAGTATCATGTGAGCCTTGTAAAACTGTAAACAACAGTAAAAAAAGCATAGTCTCTCATCTCAAGCTCTTAGAGAATCCTGAGTTCAATAGACTAAATAGACCCTAAAAGTACGCCACCTTTTTTATGCAAATCAGAGAGAGAAGTCTTACTTGAAAGTTTTGACAAATTTGTAATTGTTTAACACTTTCAATCAGAAATACAGAGCAAGTACAATAAGTGTTTACACCCACTATTTGAATAGTGGTATTTAAATAGCAGTATAAATAAATTTTTGTATTACCTTATATGTTGCTATTTGACTTGTAAATTGGTCCTTTGTTTAAAGAAAATCAAGAGGAGAAAAGTTATTTAAATATGCTATAGTCTTTTTTTTCCATGAAGGGATTTTCTCCTTAGATTTCCTGAAAATAGTTTTACTGTTATTACCAAGGGACAATATTATCAGCATGGTAAAAAAGCACACAGGCACAGAACTTATGCACTTCAGTCCTTTCTTTTTTTTGATAACTTTTTCTCTTTTTCTGGTGGCTTTGTACCAATGGCAGACTTCTCTTGCATTTCAAATCTTCAAGTGCAGTATCTTGGTGGAAGCACATGCTATGGCAGTTTAGGTCTTCTTTTTTGCCTTGCTTTTGTCAGAAATATATTTGGGCTTATTTCAGCTGTGCTTTTAGAAGTATAATATATTACCGTAGGAAGTGGAAAATGTTATAAAAGATGGGTCTTTCTGAATGTAATTTCTAATATGTCTCCCCCTGAGTCTCTGACAGAGGTCACTTTTCAATAGAAGTCAAGTATGTCAGCTTTTAAAAGAAGATGTACAGAGGAGATAATCTTAACAAAATAGTTACGTTCTAAGGTTCACTGAATATCAGCTGGTGTCTTATATAGTTGCTTTACCAGAAGGCAGAAGGAGTATAAATAAGAGATGCAAATTAAAGGTAGGTAAAATTTGCACATTTTGTGATATAATGTAATTGTCCTTCCATTTGAGCTGGGTTCTGAGGAAAACAGTGCATGAGATTCTAGAAAATTTCTATTCTTTTCAATAAATTAAAGTAACTGCAATGAAGACAAAAAATACTGCATTATGAAATGATGATTCAAAAATATATTTAAAAGTGAGATAATCCTACAGTTTTCAATTTGAGGAAACTAGCATTGTGTGTAACAATATACTTCACTGAAGCAAAGTTACTACATATTAAATCATACTGTTTCTTAAAAAAAAAAGGTCCCTTCATAGAGTTAATTACTTCCAATTGGCTGTTAAACTACTGGCTTTTTAGCCCTTGGGATTATTTCAAGTCCTCCTAGGTATCTTTCATATAAATTACTGAGAAGTGACATCATCAATAATCAATTTTCTAGGCTCTTTTACTTTCTTTTACAGTTTTTTCTTTTTTCTTTTTTTTTTCTTCTTGTAGTAATGTCTTTTTTTAAAGTATCATGACTTTATAATACTATTCTCTATTGAGAAAATGATATTTGGGGAAATATTTAAAATGAATACTAGTGGGTATTTATATATAAAGAACTTACCACCGAATCTTCAATGAGGGCAGAAAAGTTGTGTGTATTACCTATAGTTGCTGGATATCACAACTTCCAAGTCTTCTTCCCTGGCATTCCTTTTTAATTGGATCGCAGCATCTTGTCTGTGAATATACTGATCTCTCCAAATACTTGATATGGAGTATCATGCACTGTCAATAAAGCCTTTTCTCAGTGTGCACCAGCTGTCACAAGAGATCATTTTCAGTTCTTGGAAGTATTTTGATGTTGATTCCAAGTCTAAATGCAGTATTTCTGAAAATACTATACACAGTGCTGCAAGTTTCAAATGGCATAACCATTTTCCAGGGAGGGATTAGGTTTGATGGGTGTTTCACTGCATCAGTTGTCCCTGTTTGCATAATACTGTTTTCCCTGCCTTATATATGATTTCATTAGTTCATTAGAAATGCCGTCTTCAGGTGGTTTTCACATATTTTTACATTAGGTCCAGATTATTTTAGATCAAACTATTCTCTCTTTATGTTAAAAGAACACAGGAAACTTAGTTTGAGTACAACAACAATTGTTCAACAATGCCAAAAATCAAAGCATAGTAAATAAATAAATAAGTGAACAAATAAATAAGGAGGCAAACCCCAAAGCGCAAAGAAACAGCTAAATCAGCATACTCTTGTTGTATCCCGCAGGGTTACTGAAAACGGGCCAGCAAAGCCCACAACGAAGAAGGCTCGCTGGTGGGATGGCCCCAAGCCAGAAATAGCCCCCTAGTTCTCCCCAGCTAGAGATCGGTCCCCTTGTTCTCCACCCTTATGTTCCATATCTGGAAATTTATTTTCGGATTGTACCCCTGTTGGCTCCTGCCCCTTGGTTGCTCCCTCACTGGGTTCCTATTCGTCTCCATGCTGTGGCCCCACCTATGTACTGCCCCATACCCTCAGCCCTCTCTACCCCCGGATTTACGCCAGAACCCTGTGGGGGTCTGCGGTTCATCTTCGTCACTGCCCCCGTTCACCATGCCTTTGTAACAAGCGGGTCGCCGGAATAAAGGCTGCAGTGGATCCACACATGAAGAACCCTCCCGCCTCCTTCATTGCCCGCCGTCACCTTACTCTTCATAGCGTGTGTGCGTGTGCCCCGTAACATCGGGCTGTGTGTGTGTGGCTGCACCCTCCGATAGCCCCTCTGCACTGAAGCGGCTTCTCCTGGCTGGGGACCCTTCTGGAAGGCTGCAACAACTCACCACTGCCTCGCGCCACGGCATACTCTAAGCTTTTTCTAGGGAAAAGTCCTAATAAATAGAAGCTTACATCAAGATTACCTGTAACCTGTAGGAGTGACCAAAGCAGATCATACTTGTTATTGTTGCTATATTGTATTAACGTCTTTCTTCTTTTCAAGAGACAGTGTGTACCTTTTTTTTATGTACAAAAAGGTTCATTAAAAAGAATACAGAAGAAAGGAGAGAGAAACAAGGAAAGACCACTGATATAGACAGTTTTAGTGTTGGACCATGAGGCTGCTGTAGGCTGCTTTAGATTGCAGTGAATGTATAACAAAGCATAATTAAATAGTAGTAGCAATGCTGGTGGTGATCAACTGTGAAATGGGCTATTTGAATAAAAAAAAAAAATTAAAAACAATTCCTTCCACCTGGATTCTGGAGCAGATGGCTGTTTTTAGTCTGGATAAGAGATTTTGAGGTAATCTCATGGTTTTTACATATCCTCTTGGTTATATTTTATCATCTTAGAAACCCCAAAAACTATGTGCAGTACTTCTAGTTTGAAGGTTTTTTCATTAAAAAGAAAAATGGGAACATGAAAATAGCTGGGCTTAATAAATTAATTGTAGAATCATTTTGTAGAGAGGGATTATATTATGTGCTTAAAATTGAAATAATAATTATTTTTCTGCTTTTTGTTGTAGTAGAGAAGGCAGATTTATTTCTTGTTTAGAATCTGCATTGTCTACACCATTGATCATTGTCTTTATTGTCTTTTTTTACAGGAAATAAGGAGAGAACAGAAATACATAAACATGCAAATTGTGAATAAGTTTCTTATGTTTATATTGGCCTTGAATTATATCTTACTACTTATATGAAATTCTTTTATTCTGCTCTTTTATTTTACACAGGAAGACAAATTCATGCACACTTCAAGAA
Organism: Aleadryas rufinucha; assembly: GCA_013397815.1. NCBI lineage: Eukaryota > Metazoa > Chordata > Aves > Passeriformes > Aleadryas > Aleadryas rufinucha. The sequence continues at coordinate 175,980 of VZTH01005171.1, forward strand.
TCTGGTTTAGTTACAGTAGGGGGAGGGGAAGAGGTGAGAGGAAAATGTAACCAATATGGAATGCATTGTCTCTGAAGTTAAAATTTAGAATTTTTTTCAGAATTAAATAGATTAGTCAGATATTAAAAAAATAAGTCTTTTTATCTCTGCCTCAGTCAAGCTATACTTAGTGCACATTGAACTTAAAACTGGAATTTCTAAGGTGATTCATGTGTTTAATAACTAAATTGAAGATCCTCGACAGAATCCTTCTATATTTAAAAAAGAAGCATGCTTTTATGTGTGAATATGTGACATATTTTAATGTACTTTCATGTAACATTTTTTTTTAATACTAACAAATATATAATGTCTAACACTTCTTGTATTCTAATACCTTTTCTTGTATTTCAACTCTTCACCTCATATCTAATCACCTCGGACAAAATCCCTATATTAGTTCACAGAAGTTCATATCAAAATCTTCAATTATTAATATTTTTTTCAGATCAGTTTTATTCTAACAACATTTGTAATCCCTTATCTGACTGTTTTCAAAAGTGAAAAAAAAAGGAGCACCCAGTATAATGGACTAGTTAAAGGCCCAGGGACATCTGAGGTACCCTGCAGAGATACTCAGTGAAGATCTAACAGACCTGAAACAAAACCTATGAGAGTCTAGTGAGGTCTTGGGGAGGCAGCTGAACAGCAGATGGGAGACTTAGGCATCTAATGGCATTGAATCATCAGTTCAGTTATGCTGTAAATAAACACTTGGTACACGTAGAAAATGTGTCAGTAACTTCACTGTAGCAGCCCTGAAAATTGTAAGGAAAATTCAAGAGGCTTTTTAAGTACAAAATACTTTCAGTTCCCCTTCAGTACAGCTTTAGTAAACTAACATCTTACCACTATATGCATTTTTTCCAACATAAATGTAATTTTAATGCATGCAGTGTGTCCTTCATGTTTGTGAACCCTGTACTTATGTGCCTACTTATGTAAAATAACTTACATGAGTAGGGAGCTGCTCTGTTCCCAGGATAAACCACCTATATTAATATGCTGAACAACTGCATAACAGTTAAATAGAACCAGAATAGTACTAAATTGATTCTTGATGTAATTCTGAGAATCAATCTGGTTTTTGATGTATCAACCAGGTTTTTATTATATTCTGTAAAACAAAAATATTCTAGGAACTCAAAGTGCAAATGGAAGTTGCCTGTACATCCTTTAAAGTGTTACAAACAAGTAGTGCCAGAAAGATGCCAGTGGAGCTGTGAAGATTTTCAAATAAGTTTCAAAAAGAATCTGTATTATCAGAGGAATGAATTCCTACTGTGAGAGTAGTTTGCATGGTAAATCTGGTGGAATGGACATATTATTGACTAAGTAGTAAATCATTAGGACTAGGTATTAGTCATATACTGAAAGTATGAAGGAAATATCATTCAAAGGAAACAATACTTAAACAGAAACATGATTTCTTACACAAGTTATAGGCCCTTGCATAGTGTATTATTACTCACATGATTTTTTTTTTGGAGTCAGTTCACATTTTGTTTGTGGTTGTCTTAAAACATAAGGCATTAGTGACCTTCTTAGGTGTTAAATAGAAGATGTCAGTATACGAGACACATTCAGCAATCCTTCATTTTATCTATGCAGTTTTAAACAAAATAAAAAGCATAAATCTCAGTATAATTTTCATCCCAGTTCCCTCTATTTTTAGAAATTTTACCACAAATACTCTTGATCTCTTCTCCTATTCTCTGCTGCTATTCTCTGATCGGTATTTTTAAGCAGTCTTTCTCTTTCTGGAAGGAAAAGAATAGGTGAACACAACCACCATTATCAACCAAAAATCTTACCTGAGTAGAATAATATTAAAGAAGTAATATTATTTACTTTTTCCTTTTGTAAGGATTTTTATGGGACTGTAATATGACATTCTTCCCTTTCAAGGCAACTAAGAATGAAGATAGATTCTGGATCATTAAATACAGCTGTACCATATATATCCAAGGAATGGACACATGGTTCAAGATTTTGGACCCAAGGGGCAATAAAACATATGTTAACTATCATTTATCATTCATCAGTAATTCTCACTAATCAGGATTTACTGTCTAGTCAGAAGATGAAACTATGTATATACTACTGTTACAAGATACCTTCAGGTTCCGTGGTTTTCCTCTTGAAATAATTAGTTTGCTTCTGAAGGTCATGACAGATAACTTTTTTTCTGCATTGTCACGCTTTTTATTCTGTTAAACTGATAAAATATTAGTCAGTGTTAAAGATAGCATGACAAAACAATTCTAGATTTCTACAGATAAAGAATGAGAATTAAAATAGGAATGTGTGAATAAAGCTCCAATAAACCAAGATTGGTGTTTCAATACCTACTTCTTTTTTCAGTCAATGTCCTTGCAGGAATTCCATTAGGCATTTTTCTTTTCTGAAATTGCTTGAGTAAGTTAGTTCTATTTTAAAGCTGTAAGAAATATGCTGATTTTTAACACTTTTGCTGCTTAGCACTAAGTGGTTTTGATTTTTAAAAGTGAAATTTGGCAAGTGAGTCATACATACATCCTGACTACTTACAAATTGACTTTGAAAGAAGGACGTTATGCCTTCAGAGAAAGTAAAAAGTTTCTGAGAATGTTTTGAGGATTTTTTTCAGAAAGATTTGTATTACCTCCATTTTGGTTAGGAAAAATGCTGATTAATGTCCCTCTGCACACCATCTGATCATTCCAATAAGGTAATGAAGACCTTCTGACACCATATAAGTATTCATTCTCCCAGAAATGCTGCCATTTTTGGTCTTGAGTAAACTTACAGGTAGATACCGCTATAGATATAAAACCAAAGAATTCTTCCTAAATGCTGTGCAACTTAAAGGGTATGCTCTTTATATATCATTTTGTGCCAGAACAGTGCATTTGTAGAGTCTGCTTATATTCAAAACATGTAATATATACTTAAATAGTTTTACATCCACATTTTTATGGTAACCCAATTCCAATATTCATTTTACTTTAAAGACTATGCATAGTTCCCTGGGAAGTCTTCTGAAAAAGAAATGTTTTGCACTCATGGGAAGCACAGAACATTTTGTTCAACAGAGAATATTGAAGCTAACTTGGTAGGCCACCTCATAGAATCACTGGAATCCTGCCTGCAATGTTCATAGCTTCTCAATAGTATGTGTTCTAAAGAGTTGTAGGGACACTGGTTTCTTGGTCTAACCGAGGAGGTGGTTATATACTTTTCCACAGAGTGTTCAACTATTCATGGTTTTGATTTAGAAGAGCAATGAAATTCAAGAGAGGCAAGTTTAGGGAGAAGTCCAATGGCAAAATCCTTCATGAAACAAAATTACTATGGCTATTTGTCAATATATTCCAGTGGAAACTATTCATTTCACTTTCTCAGTATCTCTAAAGAACTACTCAGAATGTCCCTTCTCCTAGCAGGATCTGTTATGCACATGAAGTTATCAATATTCTTAAACCTTTCAAATAGCATAGATATGGTGATGAGCAGAACAGATAAGTCCTGTGAGAATATGAGTATTTGGCTGTTCAGAACAGAGGTAGAATAATATGGGCTAAGCAAAGGAAGCAAAATGTAAATACTGAAAAGCTGCTTATATGGGAAATCTGACATCTTTTGTGCTGGCTAAGGCAACAGTCCAATAGGGAAAAATACTGATAATTAATAGGCTAGTTCATAATGTGCCTACACACATGAACACCTAAAATGAGGGTGTGTGATCCCAGGTGTGCTGTTGCAATGAGACAATAAGGCATTAGCTTCTCCAAGTGGCTAAATTGAAACTGAAACCTTGAAAATAGATCATAGAATCGCAAACTTCTCTCTAGATTTTCTGAGGCTAAGGACTACACATATTTTGACACTGACTTATAGGAAAAACAAAATTTTTACCTTCATTTGAAAAAAGGCACCTTGATAACACATTCTGAGAGTCTACTGAAAAACCGCAAGAAAATGAAACATTGTTTTTCATTTAAGTGTTTATTCAAGATAACTTTTGAGCTCACAGCATACACAATTAAAAGTATGCAGTTTGAAATTCTACTAGTCTGTCTTTGTAGACACTACTCAGAGTCTGCATAACCAGACCAGATGGTTTGTTGATCAACAGTCAACAAAAATCCCATGCCAAAGCCTCCAAACCTGACTGGATAGGAGATAAAACTTCTCATTCAGACTATTACATTTCTTAATATAATTTTTCTTACCAGCACCAGTAAAAGACACCATTTTCTTTATTTTCCAGGTAAGAAAGAGATGCACCATGAGTAATATTTCTTCAATCACAGAAAAAGTTTTTGCATGTCTTGTCCTTGTTGACGATGGTCAATTTTAATCTGACTAGAATTTGCAATACCAGCCAAGTTTCATTCCCTACAGAACTGAGAATAAGAATTTAGTTCATCTTGAACAACATTCACGAGCCCAGCACAGTGGTGACGTAAACCAGGTAACAATGAAAAACTAAGGACAGGAAGAATGAAAATACTTTATTTAAAGAAAAGCAGAAAGTCCTTGGCTCTGTGGTTTGACCATTTAGCCTTAAGGTTAAAAGTAGGTCCTGAGCTCTAGTCTTTGCTTCCAGAGCTAGTCATGGAGTTTATACTGAGGAGTGTGTTTATACAAAGTAAAAAACTTTGGAAAGAAATGGAGTCTTGGTTTCCATTCCAGAGTCTCTAGGTGGCATGATTAAGTGAGGTTAGAGTTTTTCAATAAACTTCAGTTTTGTGGGGAATGTTCTAACAATCAGTAATGTAGGTCCAGCATATATTATATCCCCCTTTCCTCTGACTTCATTTTTAACGTTATTAAAAGTTTTTGATGCGAGACAAAATTTACTGCTGCAAATTACAGAGAACATGAAAAAGATTCTGCAGTAATATTCTCTTCCTTTGGTATTACAATATTTGCCTCCACTTCATTTGACGAATACCATGACTGAGAAAAAGCCTCTCTCTTTTCCTTCTCTGTAAGCTAGGTTCTAAGAGATTTAACTCAAAATATAGATGTTCACCATATAGACTCCTAAAGTTAGAAATAACACAAGGAGATGTATAATTTTCAAGCTCTATGGAATAAGCAGTCTTGCTGGAGTAAAAAATTTGAACACTCCTGAGAACCATTTTTATAAACTACTCCTTTTTGTGTTAAATGACAATATCTAAATGTTTCACATTTGCATAAGAAATTAATACATTCTGGAGAAAAAAATCCACAACAAGAAAAACACACTAAAAATGGTGTCACTTGCTGTATAAGCACTGTTTTAAAAGGCAGATATTTTAAAAGAGATATATATTGCCTCTATGCAGTTCCACAAAATATTAATTAGGTAAATGCAAAACATTTTTTAGCACTTTTGGTTTTTCTGCTTCTCTTAGACACTCAAGCACAATAACCATCTCAGCCTTCAGATTTTGTACTTTTTTTTTTCTCTTTTAAAGAAATCAATAAATCAATCATCAAAAAGTCAAGCTCTGCAAAAGTAAACCTTCTTGTTTTTCTTCTGTAGGGACTGTTTCATAAACAGAGACTGAATAACATCTTGTCAAGACACAACTGTGTGACATAAAAATTTTAAGGAACACGTATCATTTACGCATATTGTTCCTATGTTGACTTCAAATGGCCACTTGTACCACTTTTCGCATCACTTAAAAGGATGTGAAAAGCAACACTGAACATAGTTCATAGATGAATTTATCCTTATGGGCTGTGATTTATAATTTCCCCATGGAAATAAGAAAACTGCAAACAAAACAACGTACAAGTTGATGTTTTTGTTTCCTCCAAGGAGACAATTTCCTGTTAATTGCCACTCATTATGTTATTTTGCATAATTTGTATTCTGAATAGTCCAGGAGTAGAAGAACAAATTAATAAAGAGGGGACTTCTGTTTTCATGTTGAATGGGACTGCCAGAACAGATTCCAGGCACAAAATAAAACAATAAAATGGGGTGCGCAACTTTCCTCAGAGGCATCCAGGAGAGAATGTGATACTGTGCGCATACTTTCCTCAAGTATGTAGGTTAACTTGTATTTTACAGTCTTATTTAATGAATGAACATGTTCTCCTAATTCCAAAAAGAGACAGTTGATTTTTTAACGCTCTTTTTGTAGTGCATATAATTAGGAGTTACAGAATCTTAACACTCAATATATAGAGAAGAGAGATATAGTTATGGGGGGCAGGAAAAAAAAACCCACAACACCAAAACCAAATAATTCATTCATATACATAGAACAAATATTGATGAGACAGAAAGAGATACTGATAATTCTCTTAATAATCTCTGTTTCAATTATTTATATGCTGTTCTGTTGTGTTTCTTATGTTAGTAATTACAAATCTTACCAATATTTTCCAAGACTTCTGAGAGAAATCAGAATGTACTGGGGTGTTTTTTTATTTGTTTATTGTGGTTTTTATCCAAAAATATATTTTAAAAGTAAGTGAACTTTATGCAGACAGCACAGGAGCCAAAGATATGAATATATGGGATGTCTGGAGAAGAGGAAATTTTTATTTATTGCATAGCTTGAGAAGAAAAAGGCAATAGAAAAGAAGTCATGGGATGCATGACTTCAGAGAAGATCCCTGATTGAAAATATTGACAACAGAAATCAAGTCGCCTTGGGAATGTTTCAGGAAAACATTTTGCAGTGGTAGATTTTACACTGCTGGAGGAGTTTAGAGTTCTGGAAGTTACCCATGCATTTTGCAATGATATCTTCTCACCTGCAAATATCCAACAGTTAGAAGCATTGGTACTTGGTACATCTGCAGCGTGGAAGCATCCTATCATCCATTCAGCATAATTCAGGTACATTCAGAATTGTACAAATGTCACTGATTTTTGAATATAAAATGTGCAGATCTTTTTAAAAATGTGACTCAAGAAGGTCCATAAACATATATAGCCATATATTTATCAAATAAAAATAGAAGTGCAGCTGAAAAAGCAAACACTTTAAAGCCCATGCAGATTACTTCTCTTCTGCTCTCGTGTTTTATTCATTTAAAGCATAGTCACATGTCAATGACAGCATGGCTAACTTAATTTAAATCTTTGATTGCGGAATCAGCTGCATTTTGTGAACAAGACCTTAGAGATAAAACAGGCTATGGTGCTTTTTCAAAGCAAAGCATCTAATGTCTTAAATTTAGAAGAAATAGATATAAGCCCCACTTCTCATTTGGACCATGAGAATTATTAAGGGTCTTCACTTGTTATTTGATCCAGCACATTGCTCCATCACTACAGAAAGCGATGTTCTAAAAGCAGTACCCATCCCTCACATGAACTTACACAGGACTATGGCATGCCTCAAGAAAAACACGATACTTCCTTGCTGTGGAAATGAGGGTTTTCTTTCATCTCTCTGCTTCCAAACTGAAAAAAAAGCAAATATTAAACTGACAATTTAAACTAAGATAAGCACTGTTCAGTAGCCTCTTCACTAAAGTAAGTAAGAAAACTGCACTTTTTTTTTCAGTACTGTATGCTGGAAGTAGACATAGGCTTAGAAAATAGTAAGTGCTTGTCTTCTCTTTGCTGGCATTTTAAAAACATCTCTTAAACAAGATTTAAAAACCTCTCTCTGGAAAAAACTATACTGTGGGTTGTGCTGCCCTCAATGTCACAAAACCCTATCTTGCTTTAAGACAACAAAAGTTCAACTTAAGCAAAACCGTCTTAAAGCTTGGGAAATTTTTGCTTTCTGCCATGTGAAATTTGAAGGAAAAACGGTTGAACAGACATCTGTCATGCTGTCCATAAGGATATACAAATTTAATTGGAAAAAATGTTTTCTCTTATGCTACATGTAGTTGCCAATGTCCTGTGTTATTCACATATCAGAAGGATTTAAAAGAAAAGAAAAAAGTCTTGTTCATTTTTTCCCAATATTTCTGTTGCTTTTTCTTACAGTATTATTTACATGCACTTTTCACATGAAACTATAAGTAAGAGGTTTTGCCACCAGTTTTCAGAAAATTGATGGATCTGATATGTCTTATAAATTCATTGCTTATGGAATTTAATGTCTATCATATTTTTTGAACTGGAAGACAATTCCTGAAATGAAATCTCTGTTATCCATGCTGTCACAGGTAACATTTCAAGACTTCAAAAGGAAGGCAAATAAAAGGAATTCAGGTCTCAGAGAACTTCAGCTGAAATCACTTACGATGGATGCTCAGATAGATTCTGCATTTTAATGTACCATGTTTCTGAAATCTGACTTAAAACCATGAAGATATAAATTATACATACATATGCACATGAGCTAACTTTAAGGGACATTAGGAGAAATAACTAGAATATATATCGGAACCCAAAAGGAGAGCCATCTAAAGTTTCTAAGTTTCTACCTGTTTGGTTTGGTGTTTTCTTTTCTTTTTTTTTTTTTTTTTTGTTTTAAACATAGACTATTACAAAATTAAAGTAGGGCAAATCAGAGCGCATGCAAATGTGCATCTAACTTGGAGTTTAAGCAGACTTCTATCTACTGGGAGATATCCTATAGAGGATGAAAATAACTACTTTCATCCCATTTTCCTAAAGAGATAAGGCTGATATCATCATCCTGCATGCAATCTACCTGCCGTTATCTATAGTATCCATTAGCAAACTTGACTAAAGGAAGGCTCTATGGTTACATTCTTTGTAAAAATGAGAAAGGAGTTAAAAATGAGAAGAAAGAGTGCACGTGAGTGCACATAAAATGACTGATCAAGTGAAAAGCTTCAAAATGAGATCATATGTTCTTAGAAATCAGAGAATTCAAAGAGGAAAAAGACTTCAAAAATGGGATACAAGTTCAGTAGACCTGTGCACAGTATTAAAGAACAAAATCAGCCAATGACAGAGCCAGAATTAGACTTTGGGTTGAAAGCTTAAGAAGTTTCTTGGTTCTTATGAATACAAATTTTGAAAGTCAATATTAAGTTCTCACTGTCTAGGGTCGTGAAGATGTAAGTCCATGGTACCCTCAGAAAAGATTATGTGATTACTTATCTTACAAAAAATGTTTAATGTATTTAAAATTTTAACACTCCTTCATAGAAAATTATCTTCAATTTGGAAAATCCAGATTTACAAAAATTGAGTGTGGAATTTAATATCGGTTTCTTTTTATTTTTTTTTCACTCTGATTTTAGAATGTGATCAGTGATGGAGTTGTAATGAAATTGCTAATCAAATGTTATTTGAATTACTCTTTTTTTTCTTCCTTCGTGTACAGGTTTGAAAGCAAACCNGATACTCATACTCACCAGAAAAAATTATGTGAGAGTCAATATTTTGTTATTCTAATTCACCCTCATGCTAGCAAGGAAATGACCACATGCACAGTGCAAGTTTTGCTGACTTTACAAACATGCCTATTTTTAAAAACCTGCAATCTGAGTTAGGACTAAAATCTTTGTAGAGATTGTCAGACAGACAGTAATCATTAAGAAATTTACACGCCCAAATTATACTTGCTGTTCCTCCTGAGATCTTCAAAGACAGCTACTTATTTTCCCTGATTCTACAAAAGAATTAAACATTTCCAGTTCTAGCTTGTTTTGGAGCTGGGCTTGGTGATGGCACACACGTTGTTCATACTTAGTGTGAGAGGAAAACAAGTCACAGAAAGATGCTGGGGATTTTATTGCTTGAATCAAAGGATGTTAAATTCTGCTGGGGACAGATCTCACTATTCCCAAGGGAAGAGCTGCCCTTGGATATTATTAATTTGTAGCTCTAGTTTTAAGATGATGAAGAAGGCAAATTTATTTTCGTCTTTCTGATTTAAACATCCAGATCTTTCTTATAAGTTCTATCTGACCCAAATAATTCCCCCTCAGTGACAAATAGTAGGAAATGTACAAACTAATCTCCATAGTGATATTTATCTGCCAAAATATGGTTATTCCTAAGTCATTCTTCTCTCTAGGCAATCAAACCTTAGCATGTTATGATTTATGTTGTTTTCCTCTGCCTCGTTTTGCCCCAATTAAAATGTAACAAGACTGTTATGTCTTATCAGTTGTCTCAAAGATTAGTTTTTTTATTCCTTCTCCATTTTTCTTAAATATTTTTTTCTGTATTAATGATTTATGCTCATCCTATGTGATCTTTTTCTCTATGCAAAACACCTTGGCTTTGTTTCATGAGTAGGTAAAAGGGAGAAATTCCTTTATTACCTCATGTCTGAATACAATGGTAACTATTCGAGAGGAACAGGGAAAAAGCTGAAAAAGGAAAGCTACGTCATTGGCTCATCTACTGTTTACCCATTTAGACTGACAGTATTGTACTACTGCACATACTGGATGTGCCTAGTATGTTCTGTGCTTACTTCCCCTTGAAAGTATCTGGTGAAATTTCACAATCTGCAGATTGTGGTTTCCAAAAATGAGTGATGCTAAGTATGTTGACTTTCTCTCTATATACAAATCATAAATATGAAAAAAAATGCAAAATAAGGCAAAGCTCTGAACACAGGTATGCAAACTTGTTTTATTTCAGATTTGAGAACAGATAGTTTACTTCACAGTTTACATACCTTTCAGAAAAACTGCTGACATCTTACTGCTAGTATCAAAATGCTTAGACTAATCTTAAGATATTTAGAAATAAAATATTACTTCAAAGTTTGTGTTCTAGTCACTTAACAGTTAATTGAAAGACATTTTTATAGGATAATATTTGTTCACTCTAAAATAGGAAACCAAGGTTAGATAAGTTATCCTTTGGAACTGCTGTTGTATTAAGGCCATCTGAGGAGACAATTTCAGATGTAAATACTCAGCTTTTGGATACCTAACATTAAACTAGATTATTTGCTTCCTTAGACTACAAGAAAAGAATAAAAAATGCCAGGAAATGAATGCAGGATAGTATAAAAAATTCAGTGATAAATAGTCTTAGTATACACTATTTTATGCTATTTAACTTTAGCAAAATGTATAGCAAGCACTTTTATGTGTTGCTCAGTATACACATAGTTACTGTGATCTCCTGATTTAATGACAACAGGAGATTAAGCACTACTGATAGTGTGATTCCAGTAGCTAGGGATTTATTTTTCACCAACTAGAAGACAAAAAATTATAGATTACACAATTTTATTCACTACAGGTATCCACTGAGTATTTCTTGCTAAACTGAAAAATGCCACACGCATGAGTGTGTTCCATGGCTCTGAAAATTATAGATATTGTTTTCTCTTAGACATGTTAAATCATAAAATTATGGAAAAAAGCCAATTGGAATGCAGGTAATTGGTATTATATGGCTATTTTCTATGTCTCCATTCTATATTAAATTTTCAAGTATTGCATTAGTTGCAAATGAAGACAAATTTTATAATGGTACAATTCTTTATTCCATATTTCTATGTTTGCTTGGACTTTTTTGCCTAGAAAATTTAATACTACAGAACTTTTAGATTTCCTTCATGTGAGTTATTCTCTTCAGTGTCTTGAGACTTGTATCTTAGAAGAAACCAAATTGGACTGTGAAAATCCTCATTTCCACTGGGATTTTTATTTTTAGATTTTTTTTACTTCCTCTCCATCTGCCTTTGAGCAATTTTCTGTGCTTCAAGCATGAACAAGCAATATTAATCCAATTCCTAGTTTCTGTGAGGCACATTAAGTTAGATGAAATGCACCTCAGATCACCTCTTTAGGAACTATGCATTTATTTAACTGTTTCATTTTCTCACTGCCATCAAATCTTTGCAAAACCCAGATCTAAATACTATGAAAAATATGAATCTGTCTGAAGTGGATGTGAAGATGAGAAGGAAAAGCAAACAAGTGGGCACCATATTGCTTTTTTGACAAAGGGAGGATTCTACTCTGATTTCCAAACTAGCAATCAGTCAAAACAACCACATTTTAGGGTTATAATTCAGTCACCATCCAATTTACTCACCAGGTAAGGTACAACAGCAGTGCAGTTAGTACTTGCTTTCAAAAAACGCTTAAAAGACAGTGAAGAAAAAAAGGCAAACAATCAGTTTCTCCTTTACCCTTTCCTAGCTTTCAGTCAGTTGCAGCAGAAAGAAATGGGAGTATTGGCCTTTTCCTCCTCCCCATTCACAGGGCAAGGTATTATCTTCTGCACTCAAGAGGAGAATCAAGGTTGGCCAAAGCATTTCTCACTTTACCATGCTTCTATTAACTGAGATTCACATTCCCTTTCTTTTATAATGTTGTTCCTTTGATAGTTTACATCAGTTTTTACTTACAGGTAGTAAATATTATGCAGAAATAGCTTCAGATGCCCTATTCTAAATTAAAGAAACTCTGCAACATACTTGCCTTTCTTAGCTGTTACTAATTATTTTTTGTAGTTGTATATTTATATATATATATATTTACATGCTCTCTATATATGATGTGTATGTGTATATACATACATACATACGTGTGTATATATGCTGTTTTAGACTTAAAAATTCGAACCAGGAGGGTCTAATTTGTAGATCACTACAACAGAGCAGTTGTTCTGGTACTGCTGTTTGGCACATTTGCTACATTTTTGCTATTAAGCTGGATAATCTTTCTTATTATTTCCATCTTTAATTCACAATTGTGTCATTAGGTTTCACACACACTTGGGGTAAAAACCAAACAAATCCACAACAATATCTAATTGGAAAAAGCCCAAAATCCAATATTTGGCTGTTATCTGAGTATAAATTTTCATATGCAGAGATTCTATTTCTTTTCTCTCCTGGAAAAATAACATGCAGAAGAATGCCCTTATAAAATGAGTTGTACAGGGGATTTTGTTTGTTTGTTTCTTCTTTTCCTTAGCAGTTCCCCTAAGGGCAATTTCACGTCTTTCTGTCCCCACCCTATGACTCTTCTTGCAGAAAGTTGCAATAGGGCATAATAAATGGGAATACTTATTTGTAGATCGAAGAGCTTTTCTGCTGGTATTTCTTCACCGAGATATCAAGTAGTTTTAGTGGTGAATTATAAAAAATTTAATATTATATTTAGCACATTAAAGAGATCACTTGTTGAGCTTGATACAAAACTGAGCTTCTCATGTATCAGAAACAGAGTGCCCAACAGGACCAGGGAAGTGATTGCCACCCTGTACTTGGCAATGGTGAGGCCACATCTTGAATCCTGTGTTCAGTTCTGGGCCCCTCACTATGGGAAAAACATTGAGGTGTCGGAGTGTGTCCAGAGAAGGGCAATGAAACTGGTGAAAATGCTAGAGAGCAAGCCTTCTAAGGAGCTGCTGAGGTAACTGGGGTTGTTTAACATGAAGAAAAGGAGGGTCGGGGGGACCTTATCACTCTCTACAACCACCAGAAAGGAGGTTGTAGCAGGGTATGGGTTGGGCTCTTCTTCCAAGTAACAAACAATAGAACAAGAAGAAATGGCCTCAAGTGGCACCAGAGGAGGTTTAGATTCGATATCAGGAAAAAATTCTTCACTGCAAAGGTTGTAAAGCTTTGGAACAGGCTGCCCATGGAAGTGGATGAGTCACTATCCGTGGATGTATTGAAAAGTGTAGATGTGGCACTTGGTAACATAGTTTGTTTGTGTCAGTGTGATGTTTACGGTTGGACTCAATGATCTTAAGGGTTTTTCCAATCTAATTCCAACCCAATCATTTCCACCCTATGATTATATGCTATCCAGGGTTTTTAATGGGACACTGACATAATTTTCTTTGACACACATGTAAATAATAGAAGTGACTTATAAAAGACATCTAAATATTTTTCCTATTCTCCCAGTGCATTTCTTCAAAATAATGCTGATGCCAAAATCTCTGCACTTTAAATACCAGAGAAAAAGACAGAAAATTCTCAGCTTTTAAGAACTGCAGCAAAAGAAACACACAGACAACAAAAGTGTTCAAGAGGTCTGTTGTTTTTTGTTATTTTTTTACAGGAATCTAACTATATTTCTACCACAATATTCAATGAGCTAGGGTATAGTTTAGTTTTTTTAGTGGAATTTTCAATAATTTGATGGTACAAATATTAGAAAATCTACCTTCATCATACATTTTACAAATATTATTTTCTGCATTCTAATAATTTCAATATTGTTTCAAAAACAAAAATATATATAAGAGAATAGCTTAAGAAGAACTGTTTGTTTCCAGAAATCAAATTCTATACTCTTGTCATGGTTACATGAGGAAGAGTGCCAATATACGTGTAACCAAACTATGTATTCTACTCCCATTCACATTTTTCCTAGTGAACTGTTAGTGGTGGGTCGTTTGCAACAGCCACTCATTGCACACCCAGACCCTGCAAAGCAATGTTTCCTCACCTTCACAAAGACCCTCCAGGGGAGCACCAACACAGTTATAGCCATCCTGAGGGGCTAATGGGGCATCACGAACTGAATAAATAGGCAGCTACAACCATCAAGGACTCAAAAAATATCCTATAACACATAGGATTATATCATTCCATTGTGAACCTCCCCGCCCTGGGGGAAGTACCACCTGAATCTGACCACCACCACTGGACATCCAGAGAAGAACCAGGCCTTTCCACAGAACCACCACTTTCGACAAGACCACAACCATCACTTCAACAGGACTGCAACCACCATTTAATTGGACTGCTACCATCACCTTGACCAACAGGAAGTCAGGCTGTACTCTGACTTTGTCAGTTTAAGCCAGTGTTTCTGTACTATTGTCTTTATTGTAATTTTCCCATTAAATTGTAACTCCGACTCGAAATCTCTCGCAAGGTATTTGCGTGGAGTTATTTTCTCCCACTGGTTTACTTTCAAACCAGCACAACTCTGTAACTCACATTGTGAATCTCAACTGCCAAAAAGCAAAAGGAGACTTTACCAATACATTTATTTGTTAAGTGGAAGAAGGCAGAAACTAAACCTGCCTGGTTTCTCTCTACTTCACAGCTCCCTTGAGAAAAGACAACATTTTTTGACATAATATATAATTGGAGGAAAATCTGTTAACAAAAATTTGATTGTCTAGCTGTAGATACATATGTATAAAAAAATCCAAACAAGCTCTGTCTGTAGCTTGAAGTATCAAAGACATTGATTACTAAATCTTGAAAGAAACTGCTTTTTGTCTTTTACTTTATACAACTGAAATTCCCAAGGTCCTCATAATTTGTTATTTTATTTTCTGTTTTGTCTAAAGGATGTAATGTTTTTTAGATTAGTTCAGTTGTTGTATATGCCAAACTCTCACACACAAATATTAAAGGATATTTATTAGAAATGCTCTAGAAAAATAAAGAACTAGAAGAATAGGCAAATTTATTCATCTGGCCCTTTCTGCTGCTGCCATCACTGAAAAGCTCATGAACTTGCCTCTCAGAGCAGATGACAAGGCCAGTAGCTACAAACTGCAATGGGTGGAGTGAGTCATTAAAAAAAGCTAGGAAAAATCTGGATGAACTTCTGTAAAGAATGTTGTTTCTTGTCACTGCAACTCTGGAATTTGTATAGCTGCAGAAATGTTTTGCCTTTTATTCTACTGAAATGAAGGTGTGTCTACTCTTCAGATGTCTTACACAACAACAAAGTTATGAGCAAGTGAATCCCTCGAATACAAAGGCAGCTTCTTGGCTGTAATAAGTAAAGTGTCAGTTTTTCTCTCTGAATCAAATATCATGATCAGCCTTCAGTATTAGAACACCTTGTTTTAAGGAATTAACCTTCCCAACATTCATGTATAGAAAGTATAAATTGCATGTATTCCACTCTGATGTTTTTACTGTCTTCTCTGACTGAAGAAGGAAAACCTATTTTTATATTGTCAAACAGTGTGGCTCAGTAGAAGTGGATTACAGCTGGGCATCCAACATCCACATCATCTGCCTTCTGGAGAAGAGGCAAAGAACTGCTTAGGAGCACCTCTAGTAAGACAATGGGCTAAGTGCTGCTGCTGGTTGAAGAGATTCTAATTTATACTCCTGTAATTTGTCTTCCACCTCAGTTTTATATAAGAGATGTTTTGTCAACTTTTCTCTGTGAATCACAGTATAGTGGGAGGGCACAAATAGGAGATTAATTTAAAATATATATTTCTGAAATGAGCTAACATGCTAATGTGAATGCAACTGGTGTCAACCACACCATGGTTTGAGGTAAATGGTTAATTCAGGACCCACAAGGCACAAAAAAATGGAATTTCATTTTAAAGTAACTTCAGTAATGTTCTGAAGAGACTATGAGGGAATTAACACGCCTACTTTTCACCTGACTTTCATAGCTTCAATTTGAGAAGTGTACCAAATACTGGCAGAAGGTTTTTATGATAAGAAATTAGAAGAATACATGATATAGTGCTAATAATACCTATTCAGAAATTATTATATTTTTTCTCCATATCATTGCAAGTTTAATGTTAATACTGCAGTGCTTAATTCTATGCATACAAATGGTTAGTTTACATATAAAAGAGAAGGAAGAAGGAAATAATTTAAACTGCTGAGAATGGAATTGGTTTCTGTGTTTATGGCATTATGATATTTTGTCAAGCCACAAAATGACAATTTTTTGGTAGCTGTGAATCAAGAATTTTTAAAAAAACTTTGAGTGTATATCTCACAGAATGAACAAAAACTCACCAGTCGGTAACTTCCTGGAGTCTTGAAGAATAGATAAGGATTAATTCTACTTTTTTTTTTAATTGTATTACCCATTAATAGAGCATTTCAGCTACCTATATTTCCCTCCATGTGGTTGGTTTCACACCTATTCAAGTCAATGACAGAGCTCCCACTGGAGAGTCAGAATTAGGTTAATAAAGAATAGAAACACCTTTTTTGAGAAATTCTAACTCTATGAATAATTGTGATGTTTGATGATTTTCTGCAGTTATTTTATAAAAAGGAGATATTCACGTCAATTTGAACCCATAAAATATTATATATGAGATTATAGGAGATTATATCTGATTTGTACTTCTTACTGCTAAAGAAAGGGTAAATAAAATCCACTCTGGCAGGGAAAATTTCTCACATTCTAATACCAGCAACAGTCAATAAGGTGGACAATACCTTATCTCTAAATATTAACTGTTTCCTATTTTAAGTAATTGTAAAATGCCAGAAGTGTTTTCCATAGTCAAAACCATGTTGCATTCAATTAACAAAAATTATCCAGCAGGTTCAATAAAAATTGATATATCATTTTCCATTCACATTAATTTCTGTTATGTCTGGTACAAGTATATGCCTTGCAATTTTTTTTGTATATTTGTCAATTACATAATGTTAAGCACGTCATCAAATGTCTGCACTATTTACTATATTAAATATTTCTCTGAAAAGCTAAAAATTGTAGTAAATACTTTCTCCTGATATGGACTGGAGCTTTCAAAAAATGACTGACAATTATGGACTTAAACTATAAGGACATTTTCTTGTTGCTTTACACCAATGGTAAACAAGTTTTTGATTATGTATTAATACATTCATGGTTCTATACAACACTGAAGGGGGGTGATTTTCTTGTTTGCTTTCAGAGCAGCAGATACCACTGAATGGAACTCTTAATAATCATTCCCACGTCTTCAAGCATCCAACAAGATCACAATCAAATCACTCACTGACATAAAATTAACCATTTGTTTAGTGAACAGGATGAGTATTGGGGATGGATAACAAGTTCTATTCAACACAAACACACACCCATGCTCATGCCTGTTCTGGAAAAAAAAACCCCACAGCATCCAATCCAGCTGTGACTAGTAGCATGACTCAGAGGACTGGGACAGTCGCTAAACTGATGAAGGCGTCCAAGTCCTAGCTGCCAGACTGGCTTAATGTATAATGATTCTACCTTGGGCTCAGTCTCCAGCCTTTGGTACAGTGTTAAAAGTTCAGTTATATGTTTTTCTTAACCTCTGTAGGATTATTGCTTTCTGTTTCAATTTTCCATTTATTGCTTTCAAGCGACTATTGCAACAAACAAAATTGTTTTCAAATAACTTCTCTGTGTATTGCTTTCAATGTTCCACTTATTGCTTTCAAACTGAGATGCTCTACATAAGCTGCCACAGGCCTCTTTGATGAGTTGAGCCAAGGCCAAATTGTCTGACCTTCTCCACATCCAAGGTCAATTAGTGATCACTGCTTGAGTCACTATCACCTTCTGGCCTCCTGCCTTAAATGCCTTATAAGGATATTAAACGCTTAAGAGTTCCCCTCTCTTTCTCTTGCTTCTTTGCCAGAAAGAAATAATTTCTTTGCTTTGTCTGAGCTTTCAGTAAGCCTCCCCCATAAGAATTGTGTGTGTTTGGATTGTTTTCACAGAGCATACAAAATTTGTTTATTGAGACAGAGTTGGACAGATGCGGTCAAGATCTTACGTACCTGAGTGGCTCTTTCGGGTGGGTTTCACACCTGAATATATTAATGGTTGTTATGATAGAAAATACTTTCAAACACTTGCAGAAAATTTAGAATCAAATCTCTGATTGTTGAAAAAGGCAAATGAGCATAGAAATAATACTGTCTTAGTATTTCAGTCATAAAAAGTTATGCAAACTCATTCATTAACTGATTAAAATAAGAAAAAAAAACAAAACCAAACACTCCAAATCTAACACTTCCCCTCAAAACCCCTGCCTTTTTGCTGACTCTTGTCTAATGAAAAAGCTGTTTGAGAACTCACTGCTGTAAAAATTGGTTTGTGTGTGTGGATAATAATTACTTTCTTTTTTGTTCATATTAGCATCAAAGGATAATTCAGACTGGGACATGAGGACTTTAGAGTCTTACCATCTGCTCCAAGCAGGGCCATTTGTGAAGTCAGACCAAAATGCTCAGGGCTTTGTCCACCCTGATCTCCAAAATCTCTAAAGATCCAAAGATAGAGACTATACAATTTCTCAGGGCAATCTGGTCCACTGTCCTAAAGGGGATAATGCTTTTCTCCTTATAGCCAGTCTGAATCCCTCTGATTTTAGTCTCAGACTCATTCTTCAGTGTCCATACCATCCTGTTGACCACTTGCTGAATTTTCCTATATTTTGATATCTTTTTTATGGGCCCCACAGTGGGGGTAGGAGTTAGATGAGGTCTAAGGAGTGCTGAGTAAAGTGGGATAATCACTTCCTTTGATCTACTGATTGTGCCTCCATTAACACAGCCCAGGATTTTGCTGGCCATCTTTGCTGTCTAGGCATATTGCTGGCTGATGTTCAGCTTTTTTCCACTCCCCCAGACATCATTTCTCAACTTGTATCACTGCTCAGGGGCTTTTACATCCCAAGGGCAGGGCTTTGCTTTCGTCCTTGTTGAATTTCAAGATGTCCTTGTCAGCTCATGCCCCCAACTTTTCTATCACTCTCATAATGACAGTTCTGCCCTCAAAAATATCTACTGGTTTCTGTGCTTATTAATTTGAATATACCTTCCTGTCATACATGACTTAATACCAATACTCTTTCAAATGAGGCACTGGTCTTGTACAATGGAAGTAAAGATTTCTGATTCTGTTGAAAATACATATCTTGACCTATCCTAAAAGCATATTTTTCATTTGTTTTATGCCATCCTTACAACTGATGACCAGAACTCGTATTTTTTAACTCTTTTAATTCTATCTGTGCACGCTAACTTAACTCAGAGTTTCCTGTTATGATTAATCCTTCATGGTATGGCTTGTCACAGTTTTCAAGATGAGTAAGAAGAAAGATCCTGATTATTAACNAAAAAAAAAACAAAACCAAACACTCCAAATCTAACACTTCCCCTCAAAACCCCTGCCTTTTTGCTGACTCTTGTCTAATGAAAAAGCTGTTTGAGAACTCACTGCTGTAAAAATTGGTTTGTGTGTGTGGATAATAATTACTTTCTTTTTTGTTCATATTAGCATCAAAGGATAATTCAGACTGGGACATGAGGACTTTAGAGTCTTACCATCTGCTCCAAGCAGGGCCATTTGTGAAGTCAGACCAAAATGCTCAGGGCTTTGTCCACCCTGATCTCCAAAATCTCTAAAGATCCAAAGATAGAGACTATACAATTTCTCAGGGCAATCTGGTCCACTGTCCTAAAGGGGATAATGCTTTTCTCCTTATAGCCAGTCTGAATCCCTCTGATTTTAGTCTCAGACTCATTCTTCAGTGTCCATACCATCCTGTTGACCACTTGCTGAATTTTCCTATATTTTGATATCTTTTTTATGGGCCCCACAGTGGGGGTAGGAGTTAGATGAGGTCTAAGGAGTGCTGAGTAAAGTGGGATAATCACTTCCTTTGATCTACTGATTGTGCCTCCATTAACACAGCCCAGGATTTTGCTGGCCATCTTTGCTGTCTAGGCATATTGCTGGCTGATGTTCAGCTTTTTTCCACTCCCCCAGACATCATTTCTCAACTTGTATCACTGCTCAGGGGCTTTTACATCCCAAGGGCAGGGCTTTGCTTTCGTCCTTGTTGAATTTCAAGATGTCCTTGTCAGCTCATGCCCCCAACTTTTCTATCACTCTCATAATGACAGTTCTGCCCTCAAAAATATCTACTGGTTTCTGTGCTTATTAATTTGAATATACCTTCCTGTCATACATGACTTAATACCAATACTCTTTCAAATGAGGCACTGGTCTTGTACAATGGAAGTAAAGATTTCTGATTCTGTTGAAAATACATATCTTGACCTATCCTAAAAGCATATTTTTCATTTGTTTTATGCCATCCTTACAACTGATGACCAGAACTCGTATTTTTTAACTCTTTTAATTCTATCTGTGCACGCTAACTTAACTCAGAGTTTCCTGTTATGATTAATCCTTCATGGTATGGCTTGTCACAGTTTTCAAGATGAGTAAGAAGAAAGATCCTGATTATTAACAGTCCTGTCAGTCTCACTTAAGTCCCTGGTAAAATTCTGGAAAAGGTTATTTCAGGAGTTATTGAAAACCACTTGAGAGACGCTGCAGTCATTGGTCAATAGCCAGCAGGGATTCACAAGGGTTAACCATTAAGCCGGTTCACTTAACCAACTTAATTCCCTTTTACAAGATCCTTCAACTAGTTAACCAAGGCAAGCCAGAAGATGTCCATTTTTTTAATCTTTTTTTTTTAATTTTAGAAAAGCTTTTGATACTGTCTTTCATAGTATCTTTCAGGAAAAATGTCCAATATACAGCTAGACAATTCCATAATACATTTGATGAGCAATTGGCTCATGCATTTGGGTCTTACACTGGGATGGTGGCAGTCATCAGTGGGGTGCCCCAAGATTTAATTTATAAGCCCAGTCCTCTTTAATATTTTTATAAATATTCTGGATGCAGGAATTGCCCATTCGTTTTGCCAATATAAAATTAGGAGGTTCCATGGACTCCCCCAAGGGTAGAGACCTTTCAGAGAGATCTGGATGGAACACAGACCTACAATAACCAACCCTACAAAATTTAATAAGAGCAAGTGCCAGATGTTGCAACTGAAATTGAGTAATCCTTTTTGTGCATACAAATGGGGGGATGAGATCTTGGAAAGAAGCCCTCTGGAAAAAGATCTGGGAGTCTGGGCTTATTTTTAGGTAGTCCTGCAAGGAGCAGGGAGTTGGGTTTAATGATGCTTACTGATCCCTTCCAGTTTGAGATATTATATGAGTCTATGAATCTTTGACTTTTGTATCATTGAATTAAATATCTATTGTTTCTGTGCTCACAGCCATGGAATTTGTTTCTCTAAGACTCCCATCCAAAGTTTTCCTGTCTTTTCATCAGCATATTTCACAGGTACACTCATGGTTTAATTCCAAGATCATTAAAATATTATATAAAATATTTTCCCTAGTCAGTCATTGTGGAACTTTGTTCCTCAAATGCTCACTTCTTATAAGTAGGAAAACTCATATTACTCTAGAGTGCTTCTTGTGTATTGTGTTAATCAAGAGTTCGCTGTAATAGAGCATATTTGTAATAAACTTGTGAACAGTTATTTGAAATACCTTTTCAGAAATTCAGGACTGAATGGTACTACAAATGAAAAATAGGAGTAGAGTGCAAATGCAGCATTAAAGTCCCAGACAATCCCATTACTTGGAGCATACATTTTTGTTTGTTTCTGTGTACAATATTCAGCACAGGTTTTAAAAGTCAGCCAATTATTAATATCTTTTAAATAGTAGCAGCAATCTATTTTGCATGTTGTTTCATGATAATATTGTAGAGTACTAAAAGCCAAACATTTTAGGTTCCATGAAATCATGAAGTCTAGAAAACCCCCTTATTAATACTGGTAATAATAAAAAGTTGCAAATTTTGATTAATTGTTCCTGCACTGAAGTAACATCTATTTAAATTTGCACTGAGTGCAGCCATGCTTTAGCTGTCATAATTAGTTTGTTACCCACATTTAGCAGATCTTTCCTTTTACACTGTTCTCAAAAAATGCTTGTTCAGATTCATTGAGATAAATTGAAATCATTATGTTGAAATTATTCCCTTAACTAATTATTTTATAAGGAAGACACTATATGTTCTACGAGGGATTAAAAAGAAAAAGAATTAAGTATAATGTATGATGCTAACTCAAAGACAAGTTACCATAAGAAACTGAGAAGGGCATCCAGTTATAAGCCCAAATAATCAATCTTAAGTATTTCAGTGGTCTGTTAATATAACTTGAGGTAGTGCCTGTGATCAAATGACAATTGGCTTTCCTTGGCAGTCTTCCATGAGTTCTTTGCTACCTTTTAAAAAGGGTGAACCTAAGATTCCCTATCTTAGTGTGAAAAACAGGTGGAATGGCTGCTTTACTAAAACCATGATCTGGGAGATGTGAAAATAGAGATCAAATTTACAAGAGACATCCTGTTTCCAGTGAAATATATTGCATTGTGACTCCCTCTGGGATACACAAACCTACTGTTATCTTAAAACTCTTTCTGGGAGCTGGACAGAAAAGTCAAATACAGCTTGACCTTTACTGATTCATGCACTCTTTTCATGGGCTACTTGAGTCAGTTAATAAATTCTTTAAATCACTCTGGGAAATAATATGGATGCATTTGGTGCACTACTCTGCTGTCTTTAGCTCACTGTAAAACTTGAGCTCTAGACATAACAGATTAAGATAATATAGGCCTCCCAGCTATGACTTCTGTCTTGTGTGTCCACATGATTGATAGGAAAGTAATTAAAAGTTAGGCACATGAAATGCCTTTACACCTTTGAGACAGAAGTAGATACTGATTACAAGCCTCTGATTTCCCAAGTGACTGCTCTAAGAGATTCTTGTAAAGGGAGTAACACCATTTCTTCCGTAGGCGGAGTCCTAAACTTCTTTGCAGCTGAACATAATTTGCAATGTACCTTATAGAACCAGGGAAAGACATTATTATACAAATACTCAATAAACTATAACCATAATGGCTACTTAGCCATTCTATGATTCTAACCCCCTGGTTAGAGTATTGCCACATAGGGAACTAGCAGAATAGTAGGTTTTTAATAAAGAATGTGTTAGTTGTTTTTAATCTAACTGCATGTTATTCCAAATTATTCAGGCAGTTTTGAGTTTGAAGGAAGTAGAAAAAAAATATTGAGTGTTTACTGGGCATGCCAGGAATGGAAGATGAACAGAAGAAATTAGTTCTGCATATTATCTGAGAACCTGGAGAGTGGTTGATGGAAAGGGTTTAAATGTCACAGAACAACACATGAAAATGGACTTCTTTGTGGTGAAAAGTAAACTTTAGTCACGTCTTGTTACACTGTGACTTTATTTATTTGTTGTAGATGTTGATTAATTTATCCTCTAAAATTATATTTGATTATGAAGGTAATCTTTGCCAAGGAACTTGGAGGAGTAAAAGACATAAGCAGCAAATGAAAAATTTGGCATTCAGTGAAATAAAAATAAGCTCAAATATTAAGGAATTTCTCAAGAAACATCTACAAAAAATCAAATCTTTTGGTATGCAACAGAAGCATAAGAAAATATCTAAAAATATGTCTTTGTGTATACAGATATAACTGTATATATGTAAGTATACATTTACAAGTGATACGCTACTATAACTCAAATAATAAAATAAAGCACGAAATTATAAATGCTATAGAAGTAAGTTTTAATTGGAAATATTAAATTACCTCCACAGGAGACTGTTTTAAAAATGTATAATGAGCACCCAAGGAGCAAATGCAAGAATAAAATAACTTCCAAAATATATAGCATCCTTAATTTTTTTCTTCCCTGCTGTCACATATCACAAAAATATTACTCTACTTTATTTTGACATCTTTTGACATCTTTTGGTCTTGAGGAAGGAGATAGACAGAAACAGAATTGTGGGAAAAGCTCATAAACAAAGTGAAACCCCTTAAAGCTGTGTGCATTGCTTAAATGACTACTTGCACATTTGGAATTACTGAAGAAAATATTTTTAAAAATGGATTAATAGCTTAAATTCACTGTTTTGGAGTAAATACTTATATGAAGTGCCTGTGGAATAAAATACCAGAATCTTCAGCTATAGGTTTCCTTCATTAGAATTTCAATATAGGGAAGAGACCTATTAGATATGATATTCACTTCTGTCTATAATCCTAACTTTTTTCTTAATTTGATCATCTTATAGAAAGTAGTTTAAAAAACTGCAAGTAGTAGAAGAAAAAGAGGAGGTCCGAAGATTTTTTTACTGTTGTTGTTCCAGATATTTTTTACGAAGTTATGCTCTTGGCCTCACATAATCAAGAGTGTTGATAGGATTTAAAAGATATGAACTGTACAATGTTTCTAATAGAAGTTTGTATTAAAGAAAAATTATGCCAATAAGATATTAAATTATTTCAGATCATAAGTATGAATAAGTATTCTGATGTTATCACATATTTTAATGATCCATAGCATTTATTTGTGGTGAACCACAATATGTCACTCTACCTCTTTAGCTACTTAGGTATATTCTCCACAATTGAAGTTTCAGTCACGCTTCATCTTTATTAATAAAGCTATCTAAATATTTAGGCATATAGGCTAAAGAAAATAATCTAGACTTCTTCCACAGACGGTGAAGAATTAGGTCTTTAAAATGCTGCTTCACCCTAAGGCTGTTATTCAGTTATCCTAAGAAAAGGTAAAATACCTTCTGCAGGTTCAGAATTCAGAACTCTCAACTCTGGAGAGTTGGAATTAAATGACTGCATTTGTATGCCTGAAAGAGAAAAATATGAATTGCATCCTTAACCCATCGGACTCTAAAAAGTGGTCCTCATCTGTTTGTTTCAAATAATTTTTGTCCTGTATACTTTGTATTACCTCCAATTTTTTTAATATTTTAAGCAATATTTGCATAAAAATAGTATATTAATATTTACTATATGGTTATTACTCCTTCTTTCTACTTTTCTTCATCTGGACTTGTTCTATAGTAATTAATGTATTATTATTGATAAGTGAGTACATTATTAACTGTTTCATTATGTCATTAAGAATTGAATGAGTCAATACTTTGTTGCCTAATCTAGTACCTTTCAATGGCATTAATTTAAGGCTTCTTAACTAGTCCTTTTACATTATAAACAGATTCTTCCTTATCTTGGCAGATGAACAATAAAACATCTTTTTTGTGGTTATTTTATGTCCACATGAGTTAATTATGAAAATGTTATTAGTATAGCAAACATAATGCTTATTTTAGGATTTCTTGTATTATCTATTAACAAGTCATCAGGTAATCGTCACTGATTTGTACAATATGTAAAGCAGTTTTACAATTCTATTACTTTCCTCTGGAGAAAGAGATAAATTCTTATTGCTACCCAGGCAGACCAAACTACCTGAAATGGTTGAAAATCACTGAGCTATCATTATGTATTTAATTCTATACCCTAAAGTTGGTGTTCAAGATTTTACTAAAATGAGACTGAATTGTCAGAACTACAGAGTAGAGCTATAGCTTGAAACTTAGTGATGAGCATATAAGTGGCTGCAGGTGTATCTTGTTCTTGATTCTAGGAATAAAATTAGTGTCAACTACAGTACGAGATAATCTTTTTAATGCATATGATTTCAAATTCAGTAAATGCTATTAATTACAATGAAAGTGTTTATTGTGCACAGTGTATAAAAGAGAGAAAGGATCTTATTAACTTGGACTATTAAGTCTGAGGTAATAGGCCTTTGAATCCTTAAGCAGCTTTTATCTGATCAAAGAAAGTACATTTCTAGTATATTGTTTTCTGTATCTAGAGACCGAGTCTTATAAGCACCCCAGAAGCAATTTTTTTCCTAAAACTACAACCCATTATAATAATGATTCTAGTGGTCTTGTTTTAACTTTGCAAAGGGGATGCTTTCTTCTTTAAGAAGAAAATACTAGTGTGGACTTTTACTTCATCCAGTATCAATGCCTGGGTCCAAACGCAGGTTGACTGGTTATTTCCAGGTGCTGAACTTCTCATGAGCTAACTTAGGTTGAAGTTCACTGATGGTTATATGCAGATATGAAATACAGTCTTCCCCTGTAGTGGGCTCCAGTCACTCACTCTTTCTAGTAGCTGGATCTAGACCTTACTCTCCTCTGGTACCTAGCATTTAAACCTTCAAAATCCCTGATCACTCAGCTCTCTTACCTGTTGGCTTGTGCGACTGTGAATTCTCTAGTAGCTCATATGTCCAGGCTATGAGCTACTAGAGGAGACTAAATGCCTCCAAAATGGAGACGTCATGCCTGTTGATGATAGCCAGAATCAGAATTTATTACAAAGCTAAATTAGACTTATGGTGATAAGGTGTGAGGCTTAGTCCAGCTAGGAGTTAGGAACTCAGCTATGCAATGACAATTGGTCATGAAATTGTACAAAATGGCACAAATGGATAAAGTAAAATCTAAAAAAATCAGAATTCTACACTTGCCATTTTACCTGTTATGGCAGTACTGACACTTGCCATACAGATTCATGGACAAAAGGGTCATTGGTATCAGAGCCAAATTTGTTACATAGAAAGTCTTATAAGTATCAACTCAAATTATTTTGTGTTATGCTTCACCTTCCTAGGTTAAGTGCTAAATTTAATGGTGAAAATCTCTTGTAAGCAGGGACACGGTGATTGTCACTGAGTCTTCAACATCATGGTTTGCTCAATGGGAAGAATGTAGAGCCAGTGAAGGTCCCTGTCCCTTAATATTAGGCACATGTGGGCTGGTATTTATTCACTCAGCGGCCAGTGTGCTCAGGTCTCTGAGGTTCCTAGCTAAACTCTAAAAGCCCAGACATTTCCTGGGATTCCATAGTGCAAAGCCTGTAGCTTTTACTCAGAAATGGGGAAAAATTATCTGATTTAGTGGGTGACAGTTTGGTCTTCTTTTATGAAGTTTGCCATCAGAATATTAACGTTATAGAACTCATTATGAAGGACAGAATGGCCTAGGTGAGAAATGTATAGACTTTAAAAACTTTCAAATCTTTTCATATAAGTTGTTTTTTACTTTTTGAAAAGTAAAATATGTTCTGCATTGAGAAATATACTTGGGCATATTCATCATTGTCCATAGTTCCAAGAAGTCAAATCCCTCAGGTAGTAAAGCCCTCAGGATTTGGCACGTTAGTACAGCTGATATACAGGGCACTGTTGTTAAGAGTTCAGTCTAACAGTGGGAGAATTGTATGATTCAACCTGAGAAGAGATAAAGGCAAAAAGACTGACATTTGAGATGTATAATCAGAGAAACTGGGAATTGGGAAGAATTGTAGCCAGACCATAACTGTGATCTCTCTACAAAAAAGTTTAAGAATCCTTTGTCTATAGAAAATCACTCAGTCTGTCAAGTCTCCAGGGATTAATGTACCAAATTAAATTTGCCTCTTTTTTTAACAAAAAGATTTCAACCCTTCCTTCATGTCTGGACACTTAAATGTCAGCATGGCGCTAAATGTTCTTTTTGTATTACAAAGTGAATGGGAGCTCTTTAAAGGAGCTGCTAGACTTTTAGTTCCGTTTGACAGAATAGTTATATCATTAAATGAACCAAGAGGACTTTATATCTACTAAATTTGATTCTGAGTGATTGCTCATTAGTTCACAGCCCCCAGCTACCCTAGACACATTTTTGTGATTTAGCAATTCATTCATTAGCATCAGGACATTTTTTGCACCATCTTTCAAAGAAATTCTTATTGCCATTTACACAAAATCACAAATAAAGGTTACTTAGATTTGCAAGCAATGAAGGAAGAGCACACTGGACCACTCAGCCATTCAGGTCGCCAGTGCAGCACAACTTACTGTATTTCATTATTTGATACATGTTCAAATTAGAGTATTTTATTTTAGGGATGGGAAACCCCAAAACCTCATAAAACACCCCTTTTTTCAAAAACATGTCCATGGTGTCAGATGCATTATAGACCTTCTTGGATTCCTTATACAGCCAATCATTTTTATACAAAAACCAAAAAGAACCCTCATTTTAATTTTTCTTTTCTTCTTCAGTGTATAAACTCTCTGCTGAGAGCTCTCAAAAAGTTTGCTTCTCCTAGTAGGTGCCTACTCTTCAGTGATCATTCTTGTTTAACATTTATACAAGACATAGCTTTTCTTTGCTTCTGCTTCTAACTGATAGTGCATGACAAACAAGAGTGTCACAATTTTTTTTTGCTTAAACTCTTACTGGGAAATCTCTACTTTCCTCCTCTTTCTTCTGCCATCTACACACAATCTTCCCTAAGCTAAAAGCGAACAATGTTTCCCAGATACATGGTTTTATTAACATAAATTTCATTAAAGTTTTATATATTATTATAAACTTACATTAGACACCATTTTTTTGTTATCTTCTGCTTTTTCCTCCAGAACCTGGAGAGCAGAGGGGGAAGCTTTTTTCTTGCAATTTCTGTAATTTAAGATCAGAATCTTTTTACAGAAAAAATAAAGAAAATGTGATTTTCTCTAATTTTGCATGATTATGTAAAACTTGATTTCACAGATTACATGATATCTGTTGATTATTTCATTTTAAATTTTAATACAATGATGAACTAATCCACTAATCCTTACTGAAGGCAATGATAGGATCCTTCAGTGCTACACCAAACAGCAGTTCAGCAGGCAGTTGCAATAGATCAGAGACATATACTCCTACAACCAAATATAACGGTTTATTGATTTCTGAATCTTCAAATGCTTAGCATTGGTACTTCTATTTCTATCAAAATGAATTATAAAGCACAACTCTTATTCATTTGAATAGGAACTCTTAATCCAGCACAATATTATGCATAACATTTGTAGAACATTATAATTTTCTGAAGAATTCCACATTATGTTCAAGAATATTTAAATGCCAAAAAAAGTAAGGCATATGAGAAGCTCACTGCAATACTGACAAAAATAAAATATAACATTTTATGGTGAGTTTTCAAGGAAATGTACTGCATTTGATTATTTTGGGTTTCAAAAATCTCATTAAAATTATCTGCTACTGAGGAATGACAGACTGGCACAGAATCAATAAATATCAGAGAATGTAAAGACCTCAACACTATTCTATGAAGAAAACACTTGGGCTGCTTAGCATATGCATGCTTTGAATATCCATTTAAAACAAGGAATTTGAATCAATACATACTTTCTAGAATTCACACTTTTTCTGGTGTTCTAGGATTTGACTGGTCAGAGAGTGGCTACTCAGATCATTGCTAAATAAGATCTCAGTAAAGAACTGGGGCTTCTTTGGCTGTAAAATCCCTTATTGTGAGACATGCCACAAAAGAGTAGCATGACATTTGCAGCCTCCAGTGTTTCCAGGCACAGTTTATTTGCAGAAAATAGATTGTTCCAAACTCTCTAACACAAACTACCATAAATCAAGGGGACATGGTGCAGCATATCATAATTGTATGAGATACAGGTGTAGACAGGAAAAGGAAAAGGAAGGGAAGGGTCAGATATATATATATATCAATCTTATGTCTGATATATTCAAAGTGACATGGTGTTTCAGGGTATTGGTTGAGACTGTGTTATGTTCAGCCTGAAACAGGGATTTAGATCAGTAAAGTTGAGCTTAAGTAAGGTTAAATGTAGGCTACCTCACCTAACACCCATTCATAGCGATTTAGAGGCTCCTAGGATGAGAATTCTTCTCATACAAACTTATTATCTACAGTCTATTTTATTGCATTTCATCTGGTCAATTTCATCTGAATTCCTAATTCCTGCAAATAATGGAACTTTAGAATGTACAATTCAAGTAGCCATTTTGATTCTACGGTTTAAAGGAGAGCATCCATAATTTAGCTTTACACAGGTAACAAGATAGCTGAGATTAATTTTCTCTCTAATGGCTTCATTGGGCAGAAAAGTGTTTTTCCATTTATGTCCACATAAATAATCTGTATAAGGATTACTCACTTAAGGTATGCAAAAGTGGTAAAGAAATGAGGACTTACTATACAGATACTTGAAAAAATATAACCAATCATCAAATCCCTGACTTCACTGCAGTACAGACTTCTCCCTTGAGATCTGGAGTGCAGTGCTTCTACTACGTAGGGACAGATGAAGTTGCAAAACAATCCTTAAGTTCCTTTACTGTCTGCCTTATCAGTTGAGAATATGGTCTCCCCAAAATTGCCACGCTGGAGCAGCTGGATTCCTGAAAGGAGCCAGTGAACCCATGGAAAGCCCATGCTGGGGCAGGTTCCTGTCAGGGACCTGCAGATCAGTGGAGACAGGAGCCCATGCTGGACCGGGTTTCCTGGTAGGACTTGGGACCCTGTGGAGGACCTATGCTGGAGCAGGCTGTGCTTGAAGGACTGCACCCCATGAAAGAGTGATGCACATTGGTGTAGTTCATGGAGAACTGTTGGCTATGGGATGGACTTGTGTTCAACAGGTTTGTGGAGGGCTGTCTCCTGTGGGAGGGAACCCAAGGTGGAGCAGGAGAACAACTCCTCTCCCTGAGCAGCAGCAGGATGTGCTGTGATGAACATGTGATGAACTGACCATAACCCCTGTTCCCTGTCTCCCTGTGCTGCTGGGAGGGAGGAAGTAGAGCTTGGGAGGGAGGAAGTAGAGCTTGGGAAGGCGGAAGGGGTAAAGGGAAGGTATTTTTAAGACTTATTTTGCTTCTCATTAGACTGCTCTAATTTTGTTAGTGATTAATTCAGTTAACATCCCCTATTTAAGTCTGCTTTGCCCATGATGGTATTTGGTGTGTGATCTCTCCCTGTCCTTATCTCAAGCCATGAGCCCTTTGTTACATTTTCTCTCCCCTGTACACTTGTGGAGAGGAGGGAGTGGCTTTGGTGGGTGCCAATCATCCAGGCAGGGTCTGCCCCCTACACATGGCATAACATTTTTTGAATCATTCTACTGTTATTTGACATTCCAAAAGTACTTGCTTTTAGCAAAATACTGATAATAAAAATACCACAGAATTAAAGGCAGTTAGTGTGTCTTCCTAGAAAATTCTTGTTTAAAAAAAATATTAAATTGCTAAAAAAGTTTGAATCCCATTCTTGTACAATGCTACAAATTTAAAAATAATTATCTTTGAAATAGTTATTTGATAACTTATTTTCTAAAATACTAGATTTTACAATATTACCCCTATTTCACATAGTTATATAGCATTTAATAGTTTAGCACAAACCAAAGCTAGTTACAATAAAAATAAAACATGTTCATATTCTCCTAAGTTGATGTCATTGACATTTCATTGACACTAGATTAAATCAGTTCTTTACCATTGTCATTAGATAAAATCTGTTCCTAAAGAGATGTCCCAACAAAAATTGCACTTGAATTATTGAATGTCTTTCCTTTCTCTTTCTCCATTGGAAATGCATGTCATACAACACGGGTTTAGAATCTGTAAAACATAACATGCGGAACTTTAAAAATGTTATCATGTAAAGAGTTACGGAATTCTATTCCCATTGTTTGGGGGATTTCCTTGGACCTGTCTGCCAGAGGGTCTGTGAGCCATAAAGATTTTCTACCCCCGTAATCCATCCTACGATGAATCTGTAGCCAACATTCAGTGCTCTAAACTGCACACTTAAGGCTTGTCAGTTCAAACAGGACTTCAACACTGAACATGTTTTGGAGGTCGTAACCATAACATATTCTGAATATTACCAAACCACAAGAGATGAAAGCTCTTGCTCTTTTGAAGATGACTTACCACAGAAAACAATTCATGGCCATATCAGTAGAATGTTTGTTCACAGGAATTGTTCTCTGTGTTTGAACACAATTGTCAGGGAACATCAGAAGGAGGCATAAGATGGGAAAAAGAATGCTGTTTTTTTCCTGCACACATGCAATGTGTAGTTAGACTGGGGAACTTTTTCACAAAAGTTAACATAATTCAAAGGAATGCTGCGTTAGCTTGTGAAAAAGAAAACAGTTTTAAGTTACATAGGCACTTAGAGAAGTTAAAATATTTTGAAAGATGGAGATTATTAGAGGGAAATAAGTGTTTTCCCTTTTCCTTATGCCCTTTATGATAGATTGACATTTGGCTGCTGTCAGAGGTAAGATGTTGATCTAACTCAGTACTTTTGACCTTGTGTTTTTATGTTCAAGAAGAAATGTACAGGTCAAGAACTGGAAATATCCCAGGCATTATTATGATCTGAAGACCTCTGCAGAGTGTTAGAGGAGAATACTTGCTGAACAGGCTAAGTCTGACTGTGCTGATGAAAGCAAGAGCTATGAAATTTTAGGTTTTGCACTGTAAGAGTTTCAGGAGATTTTTCTAAACAGTAATGGCTTAGAATTGTCTTCCTTCATATATGGCAAAAATAGATGAAGTATTACTATACTCAAGATTTTGTTTGAAAATGTCCTATTTCTGACTGAAGATTGGCAGATTGAATGAAAGCTCACTAGAAAAAGCATTGACATATGTACTATCAAAATTAATCTTCTCATGTGCCTCAGACAAAAGCATCATATTGCCTAAACCTAATTCTACTTTTCATGCTTGTATCTTCTAGAGTTTCAGCATTTTCTTTAAATCTACAAAGATTGATTTAGGATTTTCTGAAAACTTGTAATCAAAAATGTATTTTTAATTCCTGGAGAACACCTCTTACATGCAAAAATGCTGTTAAGATGGGAATTAATTACCCATGTTCAAGGTTTGAAAATTCTTCTTGTTATTCTGCACTATTTTTCCATTTCTCTTTCTATACTGAGAATATTGGGTTTGAGTCTATGTTTTACACAAAGTCTTATTGGAAGTGGTTTTACTTTCTGAAGCTTCTGAGACAAGTTTCAATGCTCAAAGAAAGAAAGAAATTACTTGTTTTCTGCAAAATACAGTTCAACAGAAATAAAGACTTACCCATAATCTAAACTATATTTGAACTGAAACTTACTATTATATCTGTCATTTGAGTAAATACTAAAATTTTATTTAGCAGACAGTCTGAATTTCATTTTCTTCATCCCTCCTTCTGTACCTACTTCCCTCCCTGCCTTTCTCCCTCCAATCTTCCCTCCCTTTAGCTGTATACATCATTCCATCCCATCCTTACTTCCTTTCTAGGGATCCAAACAGCCAATAGTCATAGGAATAACCATAAGTCTGTGTAAAAAAAAAAGTAGTTTATAGAATTTCTTAACATTGTGCTCCCTCTCCTTTTTCAGTTCAGCCAAAGAACTTACAAGTGCTAAGGACATTTATTAAGATAATCTGCAGTTGATGCATTTTTATATCCTTTTCTGTTTGAGCTCAGCCAAGGAATAGGATTTGCTCAGAAAATAGTAAAGCCCAATAAATCAAGCTAGACTCTTTTGCAATGTATTTCAGTTTTTCATCCACTATCAGCAAGCTTATACACCATAAAATTTTCTCCCCATTGACTGCTCCAACACCAGAATTTGCACAAAACACAGAGTATAAATTTTACATTATTGACATTCTCCAGAAGACTATATGTCCAAGGTTTTGCAACCTGATAAAACAATGGAGTACACAGAGAAAAAGTTTCCTGTAAAGATTACAGAAATTGCCAATGTACTAATTTTAATCACTAAAATAATTATTTTAATAATTTCATAGTTAATTAGCCACCGTTATAAAATCTGAGGGTGTGTTCATGCACACGTGAACAGAATTTCTATGTCTGTTTTCAGCAACATAGGGGAAAATAAATTATCACAAATTTATAAAACAAAACAGGAGCAACTTTTTAAAGCCTTTGGCATCTTTGCCAGGACATAAAGCTGAATCCAAGAGAGCATATACAAAAAATTTCTAATATACTCTGATAGAACTGATCATAAATTTTGTTTGTGAAAAGTATGTTTTAAACCACCATTATTAGCAGTCCCAAGTAATGGTGCCATGCATAGTTCTGCTCGAAAAGGTGTAAAGGGTCCTGATAAACAGTTACAAATTAGATTGACCATATGCTGGCATCCATAAAAACAGCCAAACCTATGTCCCAGACAGCAACATGTATTAAACTATACATGCAGAATTGTGAAATCCCAACTAAGCAGCTGTGGAACTTTTCTGTTGCCTTTGTTATATAGGATATCTCTCTCATAGGGTGCAATTACTTTTATGTTCATGCGGAACAGAAAAGAATTGTATTTTCTTGCATTCTTTTTATTTGTGTCAGAACAAAGTTTCTGATTTATTTTTCCCAAGCAGGTATTTCTTTACGTTCTATGAGGAAAGAAGCTAAACTCAGGAACAGTCAGATTATAGAAAATTTCACATTTTAATTTGCTTCTGTCATAATCCTGAAGCCCAAAATGTTAACTAGCTTCTGTTGCTCTGATGAAGCAATGAGGGGAGAAGCAGTAATGTTCAGTTTGGTGTCTTAATAAAAAAACCCTTGGTCTTTTCAAGGGGTAAATTTCTGTTGGTTTTGAGGCAGCTATACCGTGGAACTGATGTTAAGAGAGTTCTAGCACACATCTTGCAAAAATTAGTTTCCACCAGGGATACGTTTAGATGCCCATCGTTTGTTCTATTTTATGCAATAGTGCATTTTGTAATATTTATACACATAGTTGGATTGGTTCCTGAAAAGCTTTTAAAACTTGTCTTCTGTTATTTTCACTGTTACAATGTAAGTGCACTACTGTCTTCCACTACTCAAATATAAGATTTACTCATGATGAACATTCTGATCTTTCAAAAGACACATCCCCTGTACTATTGCCCTCTTTAAAGCTTAAAATTCTGTACAGGCACTGCATAATTTTTCTCAGTAGTTAAAATGGGCAGCGCAGTTATATTGTTATTTAAGTAAAGCATCCTTTGTTTTTGCCACAAATAATTAACATGTCAATGTGATAATTAATAATTAAAAATTCAAATTGTCATACTTAATGCCTTGCATGTATTTGTAATTGTCATTGACTGTTTCAGGACCTTAGCTTTAATTAAAAATAAACAACAATGGAAGTATGTAGCATTTTCAGATAAAATATTAATTAGTTTGTTGTGAATTACAATGTCCAGTGGGAAATATAGAATTTGCTAAGCTGCCCTAATTGCCCTACAAAGTCTCTGTAAAAAAATTAAGTTTCATGAAAGACATCCCAGTTATTTGACAAAAAGAAGCATCTATTGGTTTATTCAGTGCAGCAATTTTTAGCAGTCTAGCAGAAAGTAATAGGATCATTAAAACCAAATTCTCCTCTCCTGTCTGCACAATAGAGCACTTATTATCTATTCTGCTCTTCTTCCTTGCAGAGAACTCTTATTGCTGGCATCGGTGTTTCTACACATGCAGGAAGATCAGAATAGCCCTATGAATCTGTTCTGTTCACATGAAAGAGGAAAATTTAGACAGAAGGCTCTAACAAAAGATTAGGACAGAATTTTTCTTTTAGACACTGAATGGAATGCCAGCTGATACCTGTTGGAAATTCACTTAAAGATTGAGAATAAACAGCTGGGATTATATGCCCCTAATTTCCATGACAAAAAAAAATTCATTTTTGTCTGTCTCACAGGTTTTTAACATAGCCCACTTTTGCTTAAGGGTTGCCTGATTCTACTTTCCCTACATGCTTTGTGATGCTATACCCTTGGCTCAGCCATGAAAAACTAAGCCAGGCTGGACCCCAGGACAAAAAATACTGTCCTAATTTCTCAGACAATGTGAATGTGTCTAAACTGAGAGTCTATGAGATATTTCTCTGCTCCAAGGGACACCAGTGTGCTTCAGCACATATGAGACATGGAAGCACATATTTCTCCTAATTTTTTAAATGGCAATCAATGAAGATGCTGACAGTTATTCATGCAAGATAACTGGGTGTCTAATTGAAATGTTCAGAAAAGATAACTGGGTGTCTAATTGAATGTTCAGAATTTCTGTCATATGCTCCACTCCAGTTTGGTGTAAGCACTCAGTGTGAAGTCTGCCATAATATGGTGTTCAAAATATCTCACTTTCCCATAATTCAGAACGTGTCACTTCTTTTACTCTGAATATACATGCTGATTTCATGTGGGACATAGAGAATTAGGTCTTCTCTTTGGTGTCCATATAACCTGAAATATTTGTAACTATTTCTACTATTTACAGTTTTCTCTATTGATTTTTTAGATACACTTAACATGTCAATTAATTGTTTTGCCCTTTTCTCTCTCTCTCTCAAAGCTCCCAAAACCCCAAAAACTACAACCACCATAAACCTCAACCAAACCATAAAACAAACAAATGCACAAAAAGACAGTCCTCTGAAAAGAACATAGACATCTATATAGATTTGTTTCTCACAGAGATTAATATAAAGGAATTCACAATAACAGAAAATACAGGAAAAGAAAAACAGAATTGCATCATAGGGTGATGTCTCTAGCACTCTTTATATAACATGGAAGAAACAATACATACAATTATTTTAGATATGTTCTCTCAAAAAAATAGAATTTGCGTGGACATCCTTCAATCTATCTATTTAAGTGGGCTGGAACGTTGGTATAAAACATATGCAAAGATAAGGCTTGTTGGTGTGTAATTTTAGATGCATTGATGGCCAATGTTTAAACAAGTGGATCCCATTCCCTAACTCATACACAGCTATTTATGTATAAAATTTTAATCTGCTCTTTGAATCTAGATTCCATCCATAAAGTGTCCCACCATCACCACTCTGTTACTTAATGGATATTTAGAAGGCTGAATGAAAATTCTGACTAATAGACCTAAGCAGCAAGTTACATAGACAAGGTGAATGAAATGTGACTTTTTTCTTTCCTTCTCCCTTTTTTATGGCAATCCTGAAATAGAGAGTGTGATCATATGATTAAGGACTATACTATAAAGGATATGCACAAGAACCCTGAATTAATGTTTCATCTGACCTTAATGCTAGTATTTCCTACTTGCACGTGCTTAACAATTTGCCACTCCCTGGGAATCTGAATAAGTGTACTAAAATATATGGAACAATTTTGTGTATTATGACAAAGCCATTTGTATCTTCCCTGACTAAATTCAATTCACAACTAAGTCCCAAAGGCCAGATACCAAACCAAAGACCCCAAGCAGCTTATCTAGGATAAGGAAACATTATTAGCAACATAGGAATAATAATAAGGAAAGAAATTAACAAAGTGAATTTGTACACACAGTAATCTGTTGATAGTGTAAATACAACATTAAGAATCTAACCATGTCATTATGAATCCAGTTGTCACAATACTAACACATACCCTCTCAAGTATTCTATCAGCGCTACTTCCCAATACTAGTAATTTAAATTTATATGCCCAAGCTTTCGAGTTTCTATCCTTATTTCTGCTATTTTACCCTTCTTGTGCTGCTCTGGGTCCTTAAGAAGCTGGGTATTGGAAGGGTTGCAGCAAATTTTCAGTATGAAAAATTCTTTACCAAGAGAAGTACAGTATTGATGGTCAGGATTTCTACCTCCTTCCCATAGAATTCACTGAGGACTACTCTAAGACATTTTCTAATACACAGTATGCCTTGGTCTTTCTTCATACATGATCTTTTTTTCTCTTTTTCATCCCCATAAGCTCTCCACCTGTCACTTTAAGTTGCTTTCCTTTGATGGTCAATAACTGGTTATCCATGACCTGCATGAAGCCCTGGGCTTTCTGGCTTCATCCTGTGCCTTCATTTTAAAGACTGCTCTCATGTATTATATTCCACGGTCATAGATCATTCTGCACTGAAAGGCTACCAGTTAGTACTGTTAGTGAAAGTTATGGTGATAATGGTTCGACAACGAAATTGAACAAAGCTAAACAACAATTAAGACTAGTAATTTAACAGTCATCTGTCTGTGGTGCTGTTGTTGTTAACTAACCTAAAACAAAAGTTCCTGGCAGATCAAGACATATCTGTGTAAAGCAAGCCTCACAAATTCTAGTCCGAGGTCCATGCAGAGTTAATGAAAAGCCTGAGGTCTGTTACTGGGAATGGAAATACTGTAATTATAGGTCTACAGTGTTATGGTCTACACTGGTGCCACATTTCCATTTAAAGATTAAAACTTTTTTTTCCCTCGAAGGGTCCTCTTAGAAATCGTACTTTTATTTAATGAAGAGAAAATTATTGAAATGACAAAATTGCATTCATTTCACAATTTTCTTTTGTAAAATCTTTAAAGAAAATGAAAAAAATTCCAGCAAATGGAAACTTAGCAGTTCAAATATAACTACAACAGAAAATTCATGGGTTATCCCAGACAATAATGCAAAGATTTGCTCTATTCCGTTTAGCGAAAACTCTCAATAAAATTGTATTCAAATAGCTGGGTTGGGGAAGGAGAGATGGAGTGATGATAACAATTAAAGTCAAGGTTTATTAAACTTGTCAGAGGCTCAGAACATAATGTGACTTTGAATAATTCAGAAAATTCCATGAGATTTCACGTTATCATAAAGAAATATTTTTTCTTAACTGAGGTGGAGACAACTTTACTTTTGCACAGTAAAAAGCTGTTATCACAATGTACGCAATTGCATTTGCAAGAGGTTTTATTATCTGGGTATCTGCTTTAACAAATATTTTCAACAGCTATGTCACTACAGTGTATAAATGCACAGTGCAAACAATTCTTTGATGATGTGTTACTAGGTGTTCATTTGAAAATTTTTGCAGTGATAGTGCTTTAGTAGAAAAATGTATATTGGCTTGCTTGGATAACTCATCCCAAATTCATTGATAGTCTAATGCTTTCTGAAAATTCCCCATGCTTTATATTAAAAAAAAACTAAAACAAGAAACACAAAAAACAGCAAAACAACACAAATAAACAAATTACGGTCTTTTATAACTATAGCTAGTCTGTATATGAAAGTTCAGCCATATCACAAATTCATTTATCCTGAAAGAGGAAATGGTTGAGGTTGAGATTTCTTGATCCTTAGAAATCCTTATGAACACAACTGGACAAGGCCCTAAGCATCCTTCAGTAACTAGACCTGCTCTGAGTGGGAAGTTGTACTAACTGATCATCTAGATCTCCTGAGGTCTGTTTAAAAAAAAGATTTTATGATAAGCCTAGGTTTCTAGTGTGATATGGAATCATTGAGGTTGGAAGAGACCTCCAAGATCAACAAGTTCAACCTTAAAATGAGAACTTCCGAGTTATTCAAGACATTCATACACAGACAGTAGACATGATAAATGGCTTCCAGGAAACATAAAACATTCTTGAGTGTAAACAAAACAAGCCTTAAAAAGGGAGTCAGAAACTTAGTGTTTTCTGATGTTGAGGTTTCAATAAATAATTGTGAGGTTAGGAAGCTATGTGTGGGCAAATTGTAATTTGCCAATCTATAATTCCAGATAATAATTATACCTTGGGTGATAACATAATGTCTTCTCATAATGTTGTGCTTTCTGCTTTAGGTGAATGCACACATCCTTTACAGAACAAATGACACAGATTTATTCTTCTCAGCATCCCATAGAGAAAAACTGCAATAATTTTTTAAGGCCTCAAAGTAATAGGTAGAAGTATGCAGAACATCATGCTAATGTATTCTAGATATGCTGATAAACCCTCACACAACTATATTACACTTCTAAACTATGTAAGATATTCTCAGCAGGTTGTGTATTTCAATATTACCATCCATCAAATTGGTCTATCTTTGCTAAAAGCAGCAGGAAGTAACATGTTAAACCTACATGATTAAGCCTTTGTTTTGGAGGAAAGACAAGTGTTCATGACCCAGAACTGCACTTAGAAGAAGCCAGTAGAACAAGGACAATAAAAAAGAAAATAATTTTTAAAAGATGAATAAAGAAATGCAGCCGCCATTCTTCTTGATTTTTGTTAAGGGATATATTTATTCTGTAATAATCTGCTTAGTAGCTCATTAAATAACAACTTTGCAATGTTTACTTCTATTCTTCATACTTAGCAGCCTCAGTATATCTGAAATGCTTAGATGCCATCATATCACCTCTGTTAAGAGCAAGAGGTAACACTTTCTTCTCAGTCATACTTTCCATAGAAACCCTAATGTTACCCCTCATCTCAGCAAAATGCAATGACTCTGGGGAGCCACTAAGCTGTGACAATAAAACACAGCTAAAGGGGATATTAAGCAGAATATCTTACTGCCTAGGAGATAAAAATCCTCTCATAATCTGAACAGAAACCAGTGCCATAGACCAGGGACATACAATTGCATTATATAGACCTGCCTGGAGACCAGCCCCTTGTACCTGGCATGCTTCTTTCTATTTATAGGTACCTCTTTACCAGAAAGATAATCAATACTTGGAAAGACTTTGGAAGGTGTCTGAAGAATGGATACATGGGCATAAGTCTTAAATAAATTAAGTATATAATGCTTGTCTTGAAGATAAGAAAGAAAAAGTTACAGTATCAGTACTGAAGACAGGGAAAATATCATAAGCATATGAAAAGAAATTAAAAATAAATAAATAGATAAATTTTAAAAGAAGTTGTTATATAAAAGATTATATAAAAGATAGTGAGATGTAAAATGGCTTTGTAAGGGAACTAGGGAAGATTTTAGTGCTTTGCAAACTTTAAATAATAAAAGAAAAAAAAATATTGTCAAGCATCCTTCTTTTCCAGGGATTTACATCCAAAAAATACAGCATCTATCTGTAAGACCTTTTTTTAAAGTTGTAGTTCCATTTTCACTCCCATTTAAAATAGCTCTAGCACTAGATTCAGCTGTACATCTATTTTTCAAATATTTTATTATACTAAATGCGTATTTCATGGCTCTGCTTATCACTTACAGCAGGTGGGAAAGATTTTTTTTCTGGCCATCATATACAATGTTTAAGGTTTTTTCACTTTCCTATCAAACATTAGGTACTGAACACAGAAAAAAGTAGTGTGCATAGCAGAATATATAAGTTTTTTCACTGCTGTTAAAATCTTGATTTTTTCTTATTGATGTCTTGCTCAAGTACTCAGTGTTTATGTGATCACCAGATTTTGGCACAGGAAGAAATTCTCAGCACATTTATTTTTTGAGAAACTGCTAGGGATTATTATTCTTTCCCCTTTGGCATGGAGATCATCAAATTTCATATGTCTGAAAGTAGAATACTTGCAGCACTCTTGATG
The DNA here is from genome assembly GCA_013397815.1 of Aleadryas rufinucha. Classification (NCBI taxonomy): domain Eukaryota; kingdom Metazoa; phylum Chordata; class Aves; order Passeriformes; genus Aleadryas; species Aleadryas rufinucha. Next base: position 217,537 of record VZTH01005171.1, read on the forward strand.
TTTCTTGCTCCGTTTTCCTAGAACTTCACAGCTGTGACTGTTAGCCTTTATGCAAGTTTATATATAGATTTCCTCAGTTTCAGAAACTGCAAAGTGCTTTGTGAGCTGTGGTAGTTTTTACAGTGGATACTTAACACACATGTCAGATAAAATTTTGAGTGCTTGTGTGTATGTGGTTGCAATGGACGAAATTCAGTGACAAGTTGACACATTATTCTATTTCAAAACACTTTCTGACAAAATCATTTTTCTGCTTTTTCAGTGCAACAGTTCTTCAAGTTTTTAACAAATACTCTTTGTCTAGAGCACTCCAAGGTTTTTTCTGTTTGGTTTCTTTTCTCTTAACATTCCCTCCAATCCAACTTCCATCACCTACTTACACCTATCTATGCGCAAATCTCTGATTCCATTCATTTAAATATTTCAATTTAAAAAAACCCTGAAACATATAAGCCTTTCATTGCCTCATTTTGGATTTTCTCACAGAGGTATTTGAGATACTGGCTTTGTCCTATCTCTGTTAATTTTTTTCCTTTTTCATCTTATTTGATAGTTTTCAATCTGGTCCCCAATCTACCAGTGCAGTGAACACTTCTCACTTCCGTTATATAATATGATTTTCATTTTGGTTGCCTTTTTTTTTTTTTCTTAATTTTTTTTGTTTTTTTTTTTTTTTTTAATTACACATAATTTTATTTCTGAGACAATTCTAATATATATATATGTTGCTAGCTTTCTTCCCTGTTTCTGCTTCAGTCTATTAAGCAATCTCTGCATGCACATGGTTGTGTCATTTCCTGTGTTTCAATAGTTCATCTTTAGGACCAAGCTTCTTGGGCAAGGCAGTACAACATCCAAAAGTTTGTCCTAGTCTAGTTATCAAATCGGCTGAGCTGAAACCGTACTCGCAGCATGGGCAAGGGATGAACCAGAGGGATAAGTGACTTACCAAGGATCTCAGGAAACCATGTTGTTCAGAGAGCTATGCTGAACTATAGAGTAACATCAGGGAAAAGACACATTTTACCTTGGAGCATTTCTTGGAGGAGAGTCAAATCCAGCTACCTAAGTCAAGGCTGACACATCTCCATGTTCCTGGACCAACAATAGTGAACATGAGCTTGTATTCCCAGTAGGCACACAAACTCACATTGGTAATACTTATGCACACATAAACACATCCAGCCACACAGATCACAGGCAGACACACAAAGCACTCACGTGAACACAGTATCAATGACCTCATCCTGTGCCTCTCTTCTCTCAGACAGATCCATTAGTACAAGATTTACCCCTATGTATCATATGGATTCCCCCCACAAGTCAGACATGGACACTCAGTCTCTCTAGCTGCCCCGCATCCCTGTCTCCACAATTGCTATCACCTGGACATACGAGAGTACCTGAGACCATGGTCCCACTCCAGATCCCCTTTACTAATCCACATGTGCACTGGGTACCTACATACACACACACCCCCATGCTGACACACCACAGATTCCTCAGGAGTTGTCCTTGAGCTCATGGTCCATGCAGTGGTCCTAGATCCTTGTTCTCCCCATCTGCCTACCCCCTAGACGCACACATGCACAGACTTCATAGCCCCTCCAGCAGCTGTCTTTGGCTCCACAGATGGCCAGCTCCTTCTGTGGTCCTGGTCTTAGAAATATCTCTCCAGCTCCTAGGCCACTTCACCAGCTGTCCAGGTAGTCTAGCTTGACTAGACTAGTTGGTGATCACACTGTTGGCAAAGCTTCAACCACTAATCTCTTTCAGTTTTCTGGGAGAGAGTCCATCATGTAGGTATGATGACTGACATCTTTTAACATTACAGCTCTCAGCACTTTAAGTTTATGGGATCAGTTCCTGTTATTTTCCACATTGAATAGAGTTTCAATTTCTCTTTCTAATTTTTTTTTCTTTCTTGAAAGTGTTTCAGAAAGAGATAGGACATAAAAAGCAGATATGGGACCCTAAGGCAATAAATGAGACTAAAGATGTAGATATGCACATAAGAACTAATCTGACATTCACCAAAATAAAAAAATAAAAATGCTAGGTATGTAAAAAACCTGCAAACACCATGCCTTTGTATTTATTTCTTCTCCTTTCCCTACTTCTTTTGTTTGCTTCTTTACTAACATGAAAAGAAGTAAACTGTAGGTCTTTACATCACCAAAGCCATATCCAGAATACAGTACTTTAGATATTATGAACAATATCTAAGCATCCTTTTATGTCATGAGCTTAAAACAGCATAAAGTTTCCTCAGACTGTAGTAGTTAATTCATTCTATATAAATTAAAGGAAGTCAGATGTGTAAGAATAGTATTTTAAACCCTACATTTGAATATATGAAGGCTTAAGTAAAATGATAAGACGTATTATAAAGAAGAACTTCTGGAAAGTAAAAGGTACTCTTTAGACTTTGCAGAATACCTTCATGGTTAGAACATAGGAAGCCATAGCTAGCTAAGACAATTCAATTTTTGTAATTTTTGCAACTGTAAAAATAAATTATTACATGACAAGTGTCTGCCATAATTTTAATCAGCTTCTGGAGCCTTGCTTACGAAGTGTAAGAGATAAAGCAGAAGAAATATTGAAGTAGACATTCACCCTACTGGAATGAATACTGGAAAAGAAGAAAAAAACACAGAAGGAAAGGAAAGGAAAGGAAAGGAAAGGAAAGGAAAGGAAAGGAAAGGAAAGGAAAGGAAAGGAAAGGAAAGTTNTAATTTTAATCAGCTTCTGGAGCCTTGCTTACGAAGTGTAAGAGATAAAGCAGAAGAAATATTGAAGTAGACATTCACCCTACTGGAATGAATACTGGAAAAGAAGAAAAAGAAAGAAAAGGAAAGGAAAGGAAAGGAAAGGAAAGGAAAGGAAAGGAAAGGAAAGGAAAGGAAAGTTTTAAACAGATAAAAAATTTACCCGTAAAGTATGTCACAGCTAAATCTTTCTATAACAATTTTATAAATATTAAAAGAGAAAATAAGAGCATGTCCAAATTTCTAAAGGCAACTTCTATGACTTTTTTCTATTTTAGAATGTAAAAATTAAAACATGTTTTTCATAGGTAGTTTCTCATCGACAGTAAGAGCCAGGCAAAACCAGAACACCCCAATTTCTTATTAGACCTACATAGTGCAGGTTTATCTATTTTCACTAATACTGCAAAATTTGAAGTGTAATCTATAGCTTTTCAGGAGATTAAAAGCTGCACAATTGGCACATTGTCCTACAAATCTAGCTTCAGTTATAGTGCTAAAGAAAATCTCTGTAAAGTTTACAGCCTTCTCTCACAAGTCAGCATGCATTAATATGTGTTAACATGTGGATAAATGGTACAAAAATATGCTCCAGCAGCATGAATTCCTTGATCCTAACAGAATAAAGCCAAAAAAGAACAGAATATATCTCTCTTTCACCATGGATATTATACTCATTCTAGAATACTGGTAGCTATATTTCTAATTTTTCTTCCAAAAATTCCTAAGGGGTTTATATCTGCAGCTATCACCTTCGACATGTTAGTTTTGTATTTCATGTTTCTTTTTATCATTGAATTTCATAGAATCACAGAGGATTCTGAGTTAGAAGGGACCCATAAATATCAGTGTAGTCCAACTCCTGGCTCTGCACAGCACCATCCCCAACAATCTCTCCATGAGCCTGAGAGCGCTGTCCAAATGCTTCTTGAACTCTGCCAGGCTGGTGCTGAGACCACTGCCCTGGGGAGCCTGTTCCAGTGCCCAAACCCCCCCGGGGTGAAGAACCTTTTTCTAATACCCAACCTAACCCTCCCCTGACACAACTTCAGGCCATTCCCTCGTGTCCTGTCACTGGTCACCACAGAGAAGAGATCAGTGCCTGCCCCTTCTCTTCCCCTCATGAGGAAGTTGGAGACTGCAATGAGGTCTCCCCTTGGTCTCCTCCAGGCTGAACAAACCAAGTGACCTCAGCCACACCCTCTAATAGTTTTATATCTTCCTTATATTGTGGCACCCCAAACTGCACACAGGACTTGAGGTGAGGCTGCCCAAGTGCAGCAGAGTGGGACAATCCCCTCCCTTGCCCAGCTAACGATGCTGTGCCTGATGCCCCCCAGGACAGGGCTGGCCCTCCTGGCTGCCAGGGCACTGCTGATTCATATTCAACTTGCCACCAACCAGGACCTCCAGGTCCCTTTACATGGCAGTGCTCTCCAGCATGCTGTAATACGGACTGATACTAAATGTATGAATTTGAGGGGTCTTAGAAAAGTAACAATGGCAGAAGATCGCCATAGAGGTTGCAAATCTGTAAACATAATTATAGCCTAGGATATTCAGGCATTGGAGGAAGATCCAGACATAGTAGTTGTAAATCTATAGCATAGTGATTTGATATTCCATTTAATACTGTAATAGAAGATAAAGAAGGACATTCTTTATATAAAGAAGATATAAAGCTGTGTTTATTTCCTCCAATTTTATATGGCTTTTTAAAAATCATTTATACTCTGTCTTTAATAAGATTAATATAAACGCTTACCAAACTCTACTATTAATTCATTTTGGGGAATCTTTCCTTGGAATGATGAAATAATTCTTCAAGCTTAATAAATAAAAAAGTATTCAAATATTGACATAAAGGGCACTGACATGTTATAGGAAAAAGAAAAGGATTTATATGATTGTCTATGCACTGAGAAGTTCCAAAATATTTTCTTCTCATGAAAATGCTTTCATTATATTTCTGAAGCAATATGTGGTTTTGGAAGATACTTTTTTGCACATTCTATGTTGATGCATAAATGTATAAAAACCCTACAAATAAAAGTTCTCTTTCTGATGCAATCTCATCTGAAATTCTTTGAGATGACATAGCAGCACTAGTTTGAACCCATAGAAATAGCAAACAGCTTCCAGCAAGTGCAAAGCAGTAAGCTGATTATTATAATCACGTCTTAGGGTTTCAGGAGAAGCTATGCAGTCTATGTTTTCTGATATGATGTCTTTTGAAATGCTAGCTATTTAGACCAGCCCATCAACATAACATCTGAACAGCTATGACTGTCCATCACATCACATTATTAACTATTGTGTTCTATTAGTGTTGTTCAATCACATCAAATTATCATTGCATTACACCATGATGATATTAAGGCTTTTAACATACTGCTGAGAAGTAAAAGCTTTTAAATAATAAAACACAGCAAAGAAACGTTTCTTGAACTTGCCATAAGAACAAGTACTGGAAATATGTCCACACTTTTTTTTTCTTTTTCATTGACTATATTGTACATGAAAGCAGGATTTGAATTCTTCTGGGGTTAGAATAGTTTTTTAAAGAAATGACAAGCAGATAAATATTTCCTGTAGCCTCATAGATTGTGGAAGACTTATTGAGGCACCCTACAGCAGAACAAGTTCCCTCCCTCTGAAAAGGATGGGATAGTGGCAGCAAAACATGCTATTCCTGAATGAATCAGTGAGACGTGTTTTGAGAAAAGTCCATTGCAAAGATAAATACTAAAGCACTAGGTGAAAAAACCCCCCAGTCCAAAAGAAAAAAAAAAAGAGCACAATAGATAAAACATTCAAGGAATGAAGCATCCATGGAACTATACAGATATGGAAGGAAAAATGGCCCTCAAAAAAAAAAAAAAAGAAACTGTGTCAAGAACTATTTTAGGAAATTGAAAACTGATAGAGAATCAACATTCATTAAGAACTGAGGTATCTCTTACCTTTCAAAAGTACTTTCAGGAAAAGTCTAGAATGTAAAAGAGAAATTTATATACATATTTGATAAGCTTATGTATATAATAGAGAATGGTATTTTTCTAGCATGACAAAGTCTATTAAAAAACCACTGCTCTCTATTAATTTGGAATTTTTTCTAGACTAATTTTTTCAGAACTGTCATCAACTCCAGTAAATCCTCTGTCTTCTATGAAAGTCTGAAAAGTTTTTCATTGAAGTTTTGTTCACAGATATGTTAAAGAGTTTTCAGTATCACTGAAATACTTTGCGTTTTGAAAATGTTGACTCATGGATTAGGCTTGGCAGAAGAACTCACACAAAATACACAGAGAATTTAGATACAAGGAAAAGTTACATTTGATCAAGATTCAATGGAAAATTGTCCCAGACCTTATTTTCGATCATTTTGTCATTCTGTCTCCCACAAGTGCCGCTTGCAGAGATATGAGACAAATGAAGTGCATTCATCATACAGGTAATTCTTACACTACTTTTCTTCTCACAAATGTAAAGAATTTCATTCAAAGCACTGCATGCTTCACGGAAACAGAAAAGAAACACTATTTTCCATGCTTCCCCTTGGTTATACCTAGCTCACACAATCCCATGGTTTTTTTTAATAAAGGTTATGGTGATCTTTAATTCACATTAAAAAATAAAAAACAAAAACAAAAAACAAAACAAAACAAAAAACCAACAACAACAACAAAAAAACCACAAAAAAACCCAAAAACAAAACCAAACAAAAACAAAAACAAAAACAAAAACAAAACAAAAACAAAAACAAAAACAAAAACAAAAACAAAAACAAAAACAAAAACAAAAACAAAAACAAAAACAAAAACAAAAACAAAACCTTATTTCCCTTTGGTTGGACTGAAAGTTTCTGTTCATATAATGGACTTAGAAAATGATGCAATTACAGGTTTCTTATTCTTTATGAGTACCACTCTCAATCCTGCTCTCAAGAGAGCAGGGAAGACAACACCAGTAAATTGGAACACCTCTTAGCTGTTTTTTGCATCCCAATAGCAGACACATATTTTAGAAAATACCCACTAATTACATAATTCTGATCAATATTTTCTGGAAGTTTTTGGTTATTTTCCTCTTTTCTTTAATCAGTTTGGCTGCATAAGGGTGGCTATGATTCATATTTTACCTAGAGAAAGCCAGGAGAACACAGAGTAGAAATACTGTCTACAGAAAATTAGTAAAGAATCAGATTTATCTCACCCAACTTCAAGTCTCCAAGTCCCATTCTGGACAGACAGTTCCAATGGGTTCCAATGGACCCATCCTAGGACATAGCTGAACACCTTTGCTGAGATGGTGGCGCCTCTGGGAAAATGTATTTGAGAAAAGACAAAATGCTGCCCAGGAGGGAGAAGTGAGGGAAAAATTTAAACACAAACAAACAAACAAAAAAACCCAACACACAACGTGAAGGAAATAGCTCTGCAGACATCAAGGTGAGAGGTGAAGTAAGGGAAAGAAATGCTACTGTAAGCCATGGAGAGGACCACATCAGCATGGATGTCCACACTGCAGACCATGGGTGTTCCCACACCAAAGCAGGTGGATACTTCCTAAAGGAATTGCAGATCAGGGAGAGGACACATGCTTGGGCTGGGGAAAAGTGTCAGGAGGAAGGAGGGGTAGCACTGAAATGTTGTGAACTGACCACAGTACTCTATTCCTCATCACCCCTGTGCTGCTCAGACTAAGGGTAGGTAGAGAAGTCAGGAGTGAAGGATTAAAGCTGAGCTGGAGGAAAAAGGGATGGGAAAGTGTTTAAATTCTTTTCTTTGTTTCTCACTATCCAACTCTATTTTATTTGGTAATAAATTGAATTTATTTTCCCCAAGTCAACTGTTTTGCCTATTACAGTAATTGGTAAGTGATCTCACTGTCTGTATCTTGACCCTTGGGATTTTCCATTTATTTTCTCTCTCTGTCCAGTTGTGGAGAGAGGGTGAGAAAGCATCTGGGTGGTAGTATGGCAGCCAGCCAAGGTCAACCCACCGCTGTTATTCAAAGAATTTGTTGATCATAGCTTTTCATTAAAGAAAATCTAAGTATTGTTATCCTACAAAGAGCTGGTTTTAGGTAAAAGTTGTATGTTTTAGTTGAAGAATAATAAATAAATATCTTTCAAACACATTTGAAAAGTTGATAGCACAATAGACCAATTTTTTCTTAATTTACCTTTTTTATTTATAATCTCATTTCTCAGTTCTATCTAGTTTTTATGTCCTTTATATAGACTATTACTGCAATTTCCAAGGGAGAGGGGTGTTTCTTTGATTGTTTATTTTGTTTGGGTCTTGGTGCATTTTGTTTATTTGTTTGTTTTCTCCTGTCATCTCTTCTTCACATGTAGACTTCTATAACCCTATACTCAAAGTTATCTTCCTGAAAATTGTATTAATTCCTCATCAAACCAATTTTCTGCAATATCTAATTAATAGAACTGCTTTAGTTTAGTTTAGTTTTTTACCATTTGTGCTGGTTTGGGCTGGATTAGGTAACTTTAAATTTTTTCACAGGAAAAAATAGCATAGGGCTATGATATGGATTTGTGCTGAAAACAGTGTTAATAATGTAAAGTTGTTTTTGTTACTGCTGAGCAGCACTTACACAGAGACAAGGCATTTTCTGTTTCTCATAATGCCTCACCAGTGAGGAGGCTGGGGCTGCACAAGAAACTGGGAGGCAACACAGCCAGGACTGCTGACCCCAAATGACCAAAGGGGTATTTCACATTATATGTGCTCAGCATATAAAACTAGGGAAGAAGAAGAAAAGGGAAGATCTTTGGAGTGATGGTGCTTGTCTTCTCAGGCAACTGTTTCATGTTATGTGGCCCTGCTTTTCTGGAGATGGCTAAACACCTGCCTGCCCCCTGCGATGAAATAAAAGACAATTAGCTGAAAATTGTAGATCATTTTTACTGTGAGAGAATGATGATTTGTCTTAAGTTGGTATCAGCTTTGAGCTTTGAAGTGATAGTCACAAGGCAGAGCCTGGCCATGGTCAGAGTTGAAATCAATTTTATCTCTAAAACATGCTTTATAAAATCGTGGTAGAACTGACACTACTTGCCACAGAAACAGGCCTGGAAGAAGAGATGTGTGAAGTTAGAGCAATCTGAGAAGTTATGACCTGGAGAGATATTGGTATACAGTAGTGACCTTACTGTTCTGCAGAAAAAATACGAATTTGGTCACTATTTTTACATTTGCAGTACCATCTATATATCATTTATCAGTGAACAACTACACAGTGTTTACTGATGCTGATTATTTTCTATTTTGTTTGTTTGATTGTTGTTTCTTTATTTTTTATGTTTTCACTCTAATTACATACCTTTTACTTAAAGCACTTTAATAGAGCAAGCACTTAGAAAACCCCCCAATTTATCAATATATGGATCCCTGGTGGTAGAAAGCATATTATTAAAGGTATGAGCAGATGTCAAGCTAAAGTGGAATGGTTAATCATGCTAATTGCTCATTTACCTAATTTCTACAAAAATATATCTAACATGAATATCACTCATGACTCTGTGCACATTTCTGGCAGAAGTGCAGGTAGTCCTGAATTTCCATAATTAACTTATGAACCTATGCCAGACTCTCCTCCACTTTCATTTTTTCCTGACATGGAAAAAGCAAAAGGGTGATAAATTGTCAGTGATGTCCTTTGCCTTACTGTTGTCCTAATTCCTCTCCTGTTGTTTCCAGTAACCCTGCAATTCACTAAATACAGTCTTACAAGTGTAAACTGTTGTTGAATGAATATAGATTTACTCAAATAAACCTATACTGACTTTATATAAGGTTCTACTAGAAAAAATTGCAGTCATGAAATGCTAGGAATAACTGATGTTAATAAATAAGAATAGAAGGACAGTTTACATATTTTTATGCTTCTTCCACAATTTCACTACATACACCTTCAACTATCCATGTGTTCCCTTAAATAATGATCATACTTTTACAGAGATAGCCTGTATAAATGGTCTTGTTATTTTATAATTAAGATTGATTTCTTAAATGAAATTTACTGTGGGGTTTTGTTGTTACTGTCTCTAATACAGCATGTTGACCTTGGTAGAAATGAAGGAACAGGGATATGAACAAAAGAATCATAAACAAATCCTGGCATTGCACGGCACTGATGTGGAAAGTGGAAAAAATTAAATAAAATCTCTGCTCTCAATTCTTATTTCTGCTAGAGCTGCCTGATGTGCTGTAAAGTTTTGTGATTTACATGGAATCTCATTTTGGTCAATGTCATTAAGCCTATGTTCAGTAGTCCATGGCAGAAGGCCTTGAGGTAGGAAGTACTCAATTTTGGATTGGTGGAATGAAGGTCCATGGTTTATCTGAACTTAATTTTCTTCCCATTAGAAAAACCCTGAGAATAAAATATTGTTATTCCTTCCACTTTATTAATAATAATAATAATAATAATAGTAATAATAATAATAATAAAAGACTAGTATTTCTGGTCTGGTCCCATTCATGGCTAGAAATTCTGCAATAGCCTTTCTATCCATATTTTATCATTTCTGGATCTTGGTTGCAGATATAATCCTTAACAGGAAATTAAAAGCAAAGGCAAAGAATTGAGAATCTCCAGACTGCCCACTGACTCAGAATTAACTTAGACCTTGGTTCAATCTTAATTTACCCTGTCTCTTTCTATTATATCTAGTATTTAAAAGAAACTTTGATGCATCTCTTCAATATTTAAATATACTTACAATAGAGTCACTTAGGAAACGATTAATTTCTTTTATCTTGAGTTGCCTCAGAGGCAGTCATCTTGGTTCTGTTTTCAGTCAATGGAAAAAGCTGGAAACCAAGAAGACATTGATCTTATTCCGTGTTCTGGGTCGCTCCTTAATTGAACTCACGATTGATCTAAACTAGATGAGCTGAATCTTGGATCATTGGTTGCTGTTATATACAGCTAACATATTTAGCTTTATGTAAGTCTGCAATCTCAGAATTTGAAAACTAATTGCTTAAATTCCTTCTTACACATCTGCATTCAAAAGCATTGCTTGGATGTTCAAGATTCTGGAATCCATCCTAAGATTTTCTAGGGTTTAGAACAAAATTGTAAACTAGAATATTAATAGGTAACCAGATCTGAAAATCTCTGCTCTAAAATTCTGACTTGAAAGCTCTTTGTATGATGCTGGTATAAATGCAACAGTTAAAGGTTGTGTGCTCACTGAGATGTGCATACCCCATAAAAAGACAACAGATACCTACCTCCTAAAATAAATAATTTTTTAAAAAGCTTAAGAAACACAGTCATTAAGAATGTTGAATGTTTGCATCATTGTCAAAATCAAGGGAAACAGTTCTTCAAAGTAACAATGTAGGAATAAAAAAAAAATGGGGCAAGCTGGCCTGCAAAAAAAACCCCACTTCTATCACAGCAACTATTAAAATGACACCAGTCTTAGAAAGAAATTTGTCAGTCTTAGACGCTGCCTAGCAATGTACTTGCTCTGAAGTGAGTTAAGTACTCTCAGGAGTCTGTAGTCTTCTCTACTATGTCTCCTTTACCTCACATGAGTGTTTGCAGTTGCATCACAGAGATATTTCTGAAGATGACAAAGATTTGGGTTCTAAAGGCTATACATAGTTGCTGGACATAAAAAGGGAAATTTCTGAAGGAAGAGGAACTTGGAAGCATCTCACATAAATTTTTTTGGGTAAACAGATAGGTCATTACTCTAAGCCAGGTATAGCTGTATCTGATGAGGAGAAAGAGGAACTTTTAAAAGCCCTGGATAGTCATTTGAGATAAATTGGGTAAATATCTTCCTATTGACCACGAAGCCACTAGATCTTCCTGTTCACATTGGAATTTTTTCTTTACATGCATTTAAATGTACAATGTTTTATTAAGGTACTTATTTTCAAATATCATTGCAAAATTACTACATAGAAATACACAGGAATATCTTTTACAGTGGTGGTATCACGTGTTGTAAAAAAAAAAGTAAAATTTTACTTACTAAGGAAACATATTTACAGTGTGTATGTTCTGTGGGAGTCCTGACTCCTGTGAAAGGAAGGCCCTTGCTCTGTTTATGGGCCTAATTGGCTTGGTATAAACTGAAAGTAGGTCTGATTTTTTATGGGTATAATCCTGATCCCTGACTGTTCAAAAAGGGGGAAACTCTGATATAGTTTTTTTTTCCGTAAGAGCCCCGAGATACAAAACAATGTTCTGTAGCTAAATCTCGTCCCAACACTGATTCAAGCTAGAGATATAATATCTGTCTATCTAGGCATGGGATCTGGACCACCATCAGGATTCCCCTGATCTCTTAGAAGTATACATTAAGATTTTGAGATTTCAGTGGCAAGTACTCAAATGTTACAGTTTTGGCTATTTAAATTACTAAGAGACATTGCAGTTAAAAATGTTAGGCATTAACTGCATATGCACATCATCACTAAAAAAGAATCAAATTAATTAAAAAGGAAAAAATCTTGGAAATATCTTTCTACTGTAACTTGGAATCCAAAGGCACTCTAATTCCTTGCTAATAGGTTCCATAAATAAGACTAGTGCTTTATCATTTCAGGGTTAAAATTGCCTCAAAAGGACACTGCACATAAAATTAAAATGGCCTGGTTGAATTCAAATATAATGCAAGAGAGAGCCCTGCTGGCTGAGCTTAATAAATACAATCCCTATTTTAGTAGCCTAAATAAATAATTTACTCTAAAATAAATAAGTGAAACACATTCTGGAATACTTGCTTTCAATTTAAATGGTTGATTGAGAAATCCAAAAACATATTCATGCAGTGTAGCTGCTTCATTATCCCGTTGCCCCTGGTAGTGGTGCTATGATGTAACATCCTCCTCATTGGAATAAATGGACTATGAAATGTTTTACCACAAGAAAGCAGGGAGGCCCCTTCACTCCCTGTTTTTGGGTGCTCTAAAAATGTGAGAATAAATAAGAACTTTTAAGTTGTTAATCAGTCTGTATTGCATCTCCAGGAAGTTTTAGTAAAGAGAAGCAAAAATTATGCACCCAGAAAAAAAAATAGAAGGCTTAAAAGGAAATCCTTTGCTGCTTCATATGGGCAGCAAGGAATATAAAAATATTTATGCAGCTTGACTAAACATCTAAACTATAGCTTTCTGAAATATACTTCTGTCATGTGTGGGTGATGATGGGGGTTGCAGGTGTTTCAGCAGATTTTACAAGTACTTTAATTTATTCTTCTGTATAATAGCAAGAAAAATTCCAAGAACAGTTGGATTTGAATAAAGCTGTAGTAAGCAGGCCAGCATCAGCTCTAAATTAAAGTGAGTGTGAGCAGGGTACAATGCATACAAGAAAGACTAAATTACTGGAAGAAAAGAAGAAACAGAAAAAATTTCTTGTCTCAATTTACATTATAGTTGAGCAGATATATTAATTTCAGTCATCAGCTTATGAAACAATCACTACAAGTGAAAAATTTGAGACTGGAGTAGAAGCAAAAAGATTTCTTCATGCCTGTGAATTGTTTATTTTTTCTTAATCTTCCATTCAAAGCATCAGTGATATCCTGGTGAAAAGCAGGTGCAGCACTAAATACTTTTTTATATGGAATATTAATTTCCTAAACTAATTTATTCAGTAGTTCAAGCTAGATATCTGATGCAATACGAGGCATGGTAAGAAACCCAAAGTACATACCTGCATGATGTTGGCAGATGACGCAGAATCTATAGCAGAACCACAGCCATCTGGAGCACCAGGTGGAGGTCATATAAAATACCTTACAGCCTCCCAAGCTTCACTAAAAATCTTTGATTAAGGTTTAATATACTTGTGCACAAAGGTATCTAAGTTCTTGTTACAATTCAGTGGAGAGCTAAGGGAAGAAGCAGTTACCTAAATGTAAATAACCCCATGAAATTTTCCTCAGGGAAACCTGTCTGGCCTGTGACTGCTAGTTTGTTGGCTGAAGATCTCCTTGGATCATACCTGTTTGCTTTCTCTAGATATCCCAGACAGCCTGAAACACCTCAAATAACACTAAAAGTCTACACTTAGGCAAGAGGACCAAGCTCCCTCTCAGTACTGACAGTAAAGACTAGACAGCAATCCAGCTCTTCAGACAAGAGACGTTCACATCTGGATTGGAGAACAGCCCTCAGAATCAACAACTGTATTGGCTGAATTGACTCTAATTATAATAGCACTTTAGATGAATTAGTGGCTGGTTTAGTAACCTTTTGCTATTTGTTCATTAGGAAAAAAACCATTAAAAGTTCATACTGATTGCAGTTTTTTTCCTGGGAAAATATAAGGCAAGAATATTTGAAATACAATATTCTTTGTATTTCAAAGAATACAAGGTCATTCTTTGAAATGTTCATTTTGGGAAAAGATTAAATAAGCCAGACAGAATAAAAATAAAAATATAAATTAAATTATATTCACTCATGGTTTACAGATGCGGACCTCTGGTTGTTTTTTACAGAAGGAGTGGGGTCATGCCAAGATTATACACCCACATTTTAGATGTATATATATACAACTTTGTGATGGACAATACATAAAACGAGAAATCTAGAGTGTGAATAAAGATGAATACGTACTTGAGAGCAAAACAGGAAGGGTGATCTGTACAGCCAGTCTGTACATCTTGTACCATAAACTCAAATAACAGGTTTTGTGATGGTATGCCAAGAATTAGAGCAGGAGATTAGCTGTGGTCCTAAGCAACACATACAAATAAAAAAAAGATCATTAGCATTTACAAATACATTCACCAGAATTGCATTTAGCCACCTTCTGTATTTCAGCAAGTTATTGATGGATGCAATCTAATTACTTCCTGCACAGATGCTGTGCAGGTACACAGTGCACCCATGACAACTGCTTTCCCATTGTTGCTGCTGACAGGCTGTGTATCCATAAATTTACAGGAGAAATGCTGGCATTTCCATCTCTTCTTTTCATCCTTCATCATTTCTGTATCTTTTGAAATAATGGGACCCCAAAAAGAGAAGAACAATTGGATTATGTAATTTTTATGCGTAAAATAGCATAATGATGTTCTTACTAGCAATTCCCAATGTCCAGTTTCTTTTTTGATTTCCATTATGCAATGAACTAATATTTTCACAAAACTATTCACTGTAAATTCAAGGTCTTTCTTTTCAGTTACAGTGGTCAGTTCAGAGCCCACTGTTACTTTTTAAGAGATATAGTAGCAGGAAATTTAAAAGCTAGGTCATATCATGCCACTAATACAAAACTTATTTCTACGTATGAATGAACACCTAAGGAAGACCCAACTCAGAGTTTCTCAGCTGTGTAAGCAAAAGTGAATTTTCAATAGGCTTGATGGATAGGGATTGTTACATGAAACTTGAGTTATGGTAAGGCATACATAAGAAGTATCCATCCCTGCAACCACTTCAGGATGGAGAACCTAATTCTCACTAGAGCTGTTTGTCCTTCTGCTGTGCAGGCAGGAGAATACTGAAAACCATCAAAGTCCAATGTATTGATTTTCTTCACCCTGATGTATTACTATGACTTGATAGCAGAAATTCTCATTTGAGTCTGCCTTTCTGCCTGCTTTTTTCTCCCAGTCTCTTCCAACTGCTGCAAGCATTCCAGCCACCACCAGCTGAGCATACCTTCTGTGCAGGAATAGCATGACTGCACACCAAGTGAAAAGCATTGCCAGTGACCTGCAGGGCTGGCTGGCTGAGGGAACACTTTGAGCTCACTCATCAGTTGATCCTTACAGGTGGTGGGAAAAGGAATTTGTGCAGGCAGGACAAGAAGATATTGCTGCTTGCCATATAACTTTAATATACAAATGAAGTGCACTGCAATACCCAAGGTGGGACTTAAAAGTTATATGGGTTATAGCAGATAAACCCCACATTTACTTCAAATAAGTAAATCCGTGGTTAAGTGAGGTTTAATCAGATGTTATGCAAATGCTATGGGAAGTCCAGGTTTTATTCCAGTTCTCAAGCCTTAGTGTTATTCTTTGGTGATGTTAGATCAAGAAATTATTTTCTGTTTTCTTCTTTTGTTGTGTTTTTTTTTCTTCACACTCCTAAATCATCAGTCACTTCTTGCAGACTCCTTCATGTTATACAACACTGAATTATTCTACACATTTTGAGCATACCCAGCACAGTCAGCCATCACATCGCACTCCCCACAACATGCTGGGGGTTTACAAAATTATAGCTGACCATAATAAAATAGATTCAGTGCAAATAAAGGCACTCTGTGCTGATTCTCAGCTTTTCCAATGTTCCTTGCTTGTTGTGTTTTTTGACCAGGTCGTTCCTGATGCCACTTTTGTGATCTGAATGATAACATTTCCCACTGACTACAGTGCATCTGTTATTTACCACGTGCTCTTAAAACATCTTGGAATCTCTATCGGCATCAGCACTACCTTCAAACCAGATATGCAGAAGAATTTTTTATGATGAGGATGGTGAAACACTGGATCAGGTTTTCCACAGAGGTGGTAGATGCCACATCCCTGGAAATATTCAAGATCAGGTTGGACTGGGCTCTGAGCAACCTACTCTAGTTACAAATGTCTCTGCTCATTGCAGGGTGGAGTCAGAACTAGATGACTTTTAAAGGTCACTTCCAACTGAATCCATTATAATACTGAGACACCTTGTGCTGGGGGAGAGTCCTTCCCGGCCTGTGTGTTGCACCTGATCATGATGGCTTTGTACAAGACAAAATACCTTCTTTTTATTTAGACATCTTACTGGAAGATCTCAAATGAAAAATTAATTCCTTTTTGTCTACCTAGTGTAGCTCATTAATCAATATGTCAGGGTCATTTAGTTTAAATGTAACTTCTGAAGACCCAAAGGTATGTTGAGCTAATTAAATGAGTTGCTCAAATCTTGCCTCCAAGAATCATCTCATGTGATTTAGTGGGAAAGATGGGGAAAATGCAAAGGTGTGCCCATATATTGTGTAAAAAGAAGTTCTGGGTGGGAAAGGATGGAAGTTTTGGGGATTTTGCTTTCTTCTAGTCCAACTAAGTAGAATATCTCTTTTAAGTTACCCCAGTCTTTGAATAATTTTTTCCTTTACATATTCAACTGAAACCTGTAGGAGCAAGAGGCTCAACAGTGTGACCAATTGTTTCTAGTTCATTAATAATTGTGATAAAATATTCTCATTATTTTTCAGTTCCCATCAACTCACTGTAATACAGGCATGATTTTTTTAGAAAATCAAGGAAATCATTGAAAAAACATAAAGCTCAGTAAAGAAAGGGAAAATGCATATCTACTCTGAATGAACCTGTCTCACAGTCAGTCAGGTATCTAGCGAACACTTCTGAGATAATATCCAATGTAATTTCACTGTTAGTGCACATGTAGGTCTTATTTCTTAAAAATTGCATGTCCCTTACTCTTTTTTTGTTTTGTTCAGCAGTAATTTTTCTGCTTCGAGAATTTGTGTCTGAATTATCTGCAAAATTGTGTGAAAACCTGCTTCTTAAATTTGTTATTTGCTTGTCCCTGTTCAGGTTTGATGTTTCTTTTCATCATCAAATGCCTGTGCATTTTAGTGGGGCAGTCAAGTGTGCTGACACTGATGAATAATTTAAAATTCTCAATGTACCTCTCCTGCATATTTCTGAAGTCTCCTTTTTGCATCACTGTATAGCCTTCTCATCTGTTTCTGTCATACCTCTTTGCCTCATGAAATACAAAGTGTGCAGCAGAAATTTCAGCCCCATAAGTCTGACTTTTTGCCATAGTAGAGCCCCAGGCACTGTGGGGGCTCTGCAATCTACACCCTGTCCTCCCCCATGGGGCCCCCAGGAGGAGACAGAGGAAGGTGTGGGGGGAGAGATACAACCCCAGAATCCCATCCAAGGCCCTGTCTGAGGAGTCCATGCTCACCATAGGTGTGCTGCTCCTCAAGGACCTGCAAGCACCACAGGTCAGCCGTGACTCAGATCCCTGCATGAGTAATGCTACAAAGCAACCAAATGGTTATTGAAGATACACAGATTTCATGGAAACTTGCTGGAAAGCCTAAGTTTTCTTTTACATAAACATAAATGTCTGTCTGCAATGAAAAATCATATTATTTTAGCATCAGAAGGGAGCTATAGGAAGTAGAGAACAGGAAAAAAGACTTTAAAAAAAACCCCCAAACTAAACAGAGATTTAAGTTATAGTTATAGATCCAATGCCCTCAATTCTTACAGAAAAAAAAAAGAAAAAATTAAAAAGGTGGCCACAAACTGTGGTCTCATATCCTTGCAAACAAAACCCTGTGAAGTCAATGAAAGCTATGAAAACATACAGACACAAGAGTGGTCCCTTGCTGTTATGTGGCATAGCAGTGAAAGCTGGGAATTAAATATTTGAAATGTAGAACTTCTGCATCATTCCCTAGTTACATCTCACTGAACGTTAAAGGAGCCTTCCAGCTGGCCAGGAATAGTCACTCGGTACTGTGTGGGGGCCTGCAGTATTTGACTTACCTGCTCAGAGCTGGAAAGTATCATGTGAGATCTTGAGACCAAGGCTTAGAGCATCGCAAATGGCACTGGGCACCCATGTAAGGAGAAAGCACACCTGGGGTGCTTAAAGATGAAGGATGATATTCATATTTTCTACTGTAGGTCATCTAAATGTCAGTCTTCTAATCTAAATTACCAGATAGATGTAGATAAGTATCTTCCAGAAGTAATTAATCTTATTTTTCTTAGAAACTTGTTATAGGATAGAAAAGATTACCTTTTGAAGATATCTGTCTCATTTCTTTGTCCTAGAGGGAAACATATTTGACTCTGGATGTTTATAGATGTGCATATATATATATATATATATATATATATACATATACACATACACATTAGCTACCATTCACCATAAAAATGGCATTTTCATATGAGGGACTGTCTCATGGAATCACAGAAACAATAGTTTTGGTTGGAGAGGACCTTTGAAGGTCACCTAATCCAACCACCCTGCAATGAGCAAGGGTATCTCCAAGTAGTCCAGATTGCTCAGAAATGAAACCTTGAATGGTTCCAGGCCTGGGACATCTCCCACCTCTCTGGGCAATCTGTTCCACTATTTTACCACCATCAGTGCAAAAAATTTCTTCCTTATTTCTAGTCTAAATGTTTGAATCCATCCTTTTCTAGGTTAAATTCATTAAGTCGGTAAAAGATCTCTCTCTGGCTTTCTTTTAGATCCCCTTTAGTACTGCAATGCTGTTTCAAGGTCTCTGTAGAATCTTCTCTTCTGCAGTCTGAACTACCCCAGGTCTCTCAGCCTGTCTTCATAAGAGAGGTGTTCCAGCCCTCTGATCATCCTCATGGTCCTCTTCTGGATGCACTTGAGCAGGTCTACGTTCTTCTTGCACTGCATGCTCTAGATCTGGATGGAGAATTCCAGGTGGAGTCTCAGAGGAGCAGAGCAGGGAGAGAATCATCTCCCTCCACCTTCTGGCCACACTGCTTTTGATTCAGCCCAGGATACAATTGGTTTTCCAGGCAGCAAGTGCACATCATTGGGCCACATGCAGTTTTTCATTCACCAGTTCTCCCAAGTGCTTCAGCTCAGTGTTTCTCTCGATCTGTTCGTTCCCCATCCCATATTGAGAATGGGAGTTACCCCATCCCAGGTGCACTTGGCCCCACTGAATTTCATAAGGTTGCCATGGGCCCACTTCTTGAGATTGTCCAGGTCCCTCTGGAAGACATCACGTCTCTCAGGTTATCAACAGCACCATTCATCCTGGCGTCATCTGCAAACTTGCTGGTGGTACACTCAATCCCACTCCTTCCATCCTGCTCTTAGTTTGGGTATTCACACAAAACTTTGCCCTTACAAGACCATGATTCCACAGCCAATAATACTGGAGTTAAGTTCAGTGCACACAAGCCTTTAAGATGACAGTGCTTTTGCATACCATGGACTTGCTATCTGGTATCTGTTAATTGTACATTGGCCAGCATAGTCCATTTTGCACTGTGTAGTCATCCTTGTGTCATTACAAGTATAAATATGGGAACTTGCCTGCAACAGGGGTAGAACCTTTGGTTTTCATTTAAACAAGTACATTCAGAAACAGTTTGATGAGAAGCACCTTAACAGCAGCAAACTGATACGACATCTCACATTGCTTTTGCCTCTTGCCTGACCCACAGCTGTAGAATGGGTTTGTGACTAGCAGTGGTGGTGTAACATGGCAGTAGTGAGGTTGTAACACAGTTACATCATATTTTATGACTTTAGAGAATGTGTTTAACTGATTAATAGATCATTCATAAATTTTCAGCTTTTTTGTAGTTACCACCAACACCATTAAGTTGTGTAGATTATTCATATTCTCTCAGATGCTTACCTTTCATTTTCTTTAGGATCTTGAGCATCCGCTGCATTGTAAGTCTGTATCTCAGCTATATTCAGCAAGTTTTTCTTTACTGTCAGTGTGTTTAAATCAGCAGAGTCCAATAAACCTTCACAGCCGGTAAAATTACTTTTTATCCCAATAAGCACAGTTAGTTATCAAGCTGCCTCTTATCTAATGAAACCTTGTTTGGAATATTGCCCTTTTAACTGGTAGTAGCACTTCAATTTTTGAAGTCAGTGTACTGCTGTTGCTTTGGAACAGTTTTTGATCTCTTTACAACCAATGTATCTAGCAGCATCTTCCATCCCGTTGTCATTCAGAGAAGTGTTCTGTTTTTTTGGTCTTAAACTCAATGAGCCAAATTTTTCATGCTATAAGATAATAATTCTAGAAACATTTGCTACGGACTGACTTTTGCTGAGCACACAGCGATGTAAAAGACGCTTAATGTCATGTTTTATAGCTGGTGCCTTTATGGCCTATGCTTTTTTTATAATATGCAGCATTTACTGTTGCACTTTTCTACTTCAATATCCAGCAAAGAAATTAACTGAAAATATTACAGACATGCTGTAGTTGATGAGAACCATAAAGCAGTGAACTGTGTAAGTAATGTCTGAGCTGAGAAGAGAGAGTTTCAGCTGTAACTTTTGAAGGTTTTGTTTGCTTGTTTGCCTGTTTTAAATTGAAGAACCATTAGTATACCCTGACAGAACATCTATGTTGATCATTGTTGGGGTTTTAAGAGTTCTCTTTTTATTTTAT
>VZTH01005171.1:238855-301925 GCA_013397815.1 Aleadryas rufinucha
CCTTGTTATATATAAGTAAAGAACTGTTATTCCTATTCCTCATACATTTGCCTGAAAGCCCCTTAATTTCAAAATTATAATAATCTGAAGGGAAGGGAGTTGCATTTTCCATTCCAAGGGAGGTTCCTGCCTTCCTTACAGACACCTGTCTTTTAAAACCAAGACAATCATTAAAATAAATCAAAAAATTTTGAAACACATTTTAGCACTAATGTCCTCCATGCAAAAACTTTCCCTGCATAGGATTGTATATAACATGTAATCAGGCTTTTCTGACATTTCTGTGCTTCTGCTTCTATTCTGTTCTGCCATTCTGCCTCATTCACAGAAGGGAAAAACTATTTTACAGCATATAACACGAAAGAGCTGCTTAAAGGAAATTTTCTTTCTAATATTGGATATAAGACTGAAGTACTTGAAGATCGTAAAAGAGAAAACTACTCTGGCTCAGCTGTATTTTTCATTTAATGAAAAATTTTCTACAGTGGTCTCTTGCTCCCCATTCTTGGGGCAACCTTCCAGAAAAGGATCTATAAGTGAATCCATACATGTAACTTTCCTTTAAATGTCCTCTGATACTAACAAAAAAATCTTTGCATAATCACATAAATGCCCACAGGTGATTGCATGACTATAATCCCCTTTGACTGTAATTTCCTTTCACATTAATACTTGCTTGTGTATATTCCTGTCTTACATTAACAAACTATGTGTGCAAACAAATTATCTGCTTGCAAAGAAGTGATTGTCAAATTTTGTTTGATGTGATGATTACTATTTTACTCTCTTTGGACATTATTATTGTTTCTCCATAATCAGACTCACTTGGGCCTTTTGTGATTATTGACATTTTAAACACATACAATAAAAGTTATTTTGTTTAGTTGATTTTATTTATGACATTTGTATTGGAACATTTGATACATTTTAAAAAGAAGCAGAGAATTGTTGAACAAGCACAGGTGCTCCAGAAATGTTTTAAGTAAGAGACTAGTAAGAGACTAATTTCCATTGGAATACATGTAGATAAAGAATCATCTCTCTACACCTACCTGACAATCTTACTTTTTTAATCCAAGAATCTTCTTTGCTGTTTTAGTTATAGCATCCTATGATGATCTATTAACTGACGTAATTCATTAGCTCTACTTGGATGAACTGCTTTCCTTTTATGACACAATGCAAGTGAAGTCACAGTGACGTTTCTAGATGACTAACATTTATGAATAAATGAGTATATGAATGCAGTGAAATCACATACTCCAAAATCCATTTTACCACTTTGTGCAAATTATGTGCAGCTAATATATTCCTGTCATTATGTTATTCCTGGTATTTTGAGATGCTAACGACCTTAGCACAATGGCCCTTAGATGCTATCTGATTCACTAATTGCTAAAGGTAGAATGGATTTATGCAGACTCATGTGACTGTCTAAAGTGGTAGCAGTGGTAGAAGTAACTTCCATCGGTGGATAAAGATAAACATATTCAGAATACAGTTTTATCTTACTACAAGGAATCCAAGGCTGATAGGGAAATTTGGCTCCAGTCTCTCTCTGCACCATGAAGAAGTGGAGATCTGCTCTCTGACTCAGAGTGGTTTCATAACTAGTGCTCTTTTAGAAGGAAACCTTAATCTGTCTGTAGTTTCAAGTCTCTGATTTGAAGTTTTCACAGTTTGCTAATTCTTATTGTTTTCCCCTCAAACCCTTTCTATCCCAGTAATCAAAGAGAAGATTTCAGAGCTGTACTTTTCTTACAATTTTTAATTAAGTTTGCCCAAACATCCCTGCTCTTAATACTTCACATCTAGCTATCTCTAATATTCAGTTTTCATAATTCTACAGATTTTGGAGGACTTTCTTTCAAATAAGTATAGAGACACCCATGTTTAAAACCATGATTTCTTCACACAAGAAGAGTAGCCAGAGGATATATATTCATAGCTAGGCAATTATGAGGTTTTAGTTGATCTTAAATAAAATTAGTTTCAAGTTATTGGTTTATTTAAAATGTTAATAATTGTGTATCACTTGTGATGACATTACACAAGGCACAAAAATGAGACTTCTTGTATTTACTGGCTTTCTTAAAATCCAGTAGAATTAATTATTTTTAACAAATTCCTTAATTAAATGAAGCTTTGATTACTTGTCTCTATATCCATCTGCTTATCATTTGTTTAACAATATTTTTTTTTAAATGATTGATCAATTTCTTTAGCATTTGAGAAAGTGAAACTCTCAAAGACTATCTATTTTGTGCTTCATCAGCCAGGTGGCTGGAAGGGAAAGCCTGGCCTATATATCTGCAGTCTGGGAAAGGCTCAAGCTCATCAGTTTTCTGTTCTGTTTGGCTGGTTAGCAGCCAAAATAATAAATGGATCAACATGTACCCCTTCTTATGTAACATGTAATTAATGAGTGAATGAGTTGAGTCTGAGTTATCCTGGGAAGCATGTGCAAGGTCAGAGGGAAAAAAAAAAGTTGGGAAGTGTGGGAAGTACTGCAAGGGAAAATACAGACACAGGACAGATATCAGGGGATCTGAATTTGTTCGGTCATTGAAGCATAGTTCAGCAAGCTATAGGAAATCAAGCTGCACCTTTTTCACTGCTCAGAAAACAATTTCATCACTCTTGCTAGAAATAAATGCTAGAGAAACTGGTCATCCTGTTGCTTGTCTGATTTGCCAGTCTACAGATGACCTCTGCCAAAGTACCATTGTGTGCCTTGTTCCATACTGTATTTATATTGATTTTCACTCACAGCAAGCCCTGCTCATTTCTAAGTTCTCTGTGAAGCCTATGTCCCTTTCTTAACTCTCCACTCAAAGGTGACTGAAGGCATGCATTCCTGTAGAACAAAGAATAACTGAATTACATTGTATCATAGAAAATAAGAGGTATTTTGATTTTGCTTCTTTCTTTCTTGATTATAAGTTCTTATGCTAAGACATTCACTCATTTACTCTTTGTTTATGTGACACTAAGTAATTAGAGGCACAATATTTTTAAGTGAGAACAACAGCTAGCTCTAGTTAAAAAGGAGTGACCATGAAAGCACTGCCATATGTTACATTCAAAATTCTGTAAAATATAACAATATTTAAAACAAATAATGTTCAAAATATCTGTCCATTGGCACTCTTTCATTACCCATTTATTATATTAGACCCTTTGCATGTAGTATTGCTTAACCAACAAGAGAACCACTATACAGGATTCTGAGCTTCACTATATTCCCATTGGGACATGCATGTTAAAGAGCAATTTAAAGAAAAGGGGAATTTATCTAATGAGATAGCAGAAATTTGGCAAGCTTTAGTTAAAACAGAAATGCCTGTTTCTGTATTAATATAGAGGCTTCATTACTTCACATGTTATATTACTACTAATTCCCATATTTCAGTGAATGAATGTTTTTTGTGGTTTTTAGTCTTCTCATTGTAATGAGTCCATTTCTTCTCCATTATTTCACCCTACAGACAACAGTGCTGCAGGAGTATAGCAGTGAGTAGGAGGCTGCTGTAAATAGGTCAGAGCAATTATGTCACAACTTTCCTTTCAATCTCCTATGACTTTAGGACATTAGGTGTAGACATGGTGATGAAAATATCTTTGTCCAGCTCAGCAACATGCTGTGAGAGGCAGTTTGTGGAAAAGGATCCTGAAAAAGACAGCAGCATGAGAAACTGTAAAAATATAACATGAGGGTCAGAAAGAAAATGTCTTTGACATTAAAGCAGTATGAAAGGGTAAGACCTGATTCTCTTTGCAGTTGCTACTGTAAATCAGGAAAAATGGTATCAAAGCAGCAGAGTTAACATTAGTTTACCTGAGAAGACATACAAAGCTTTAACTTTCAAAAATATCTACTCTTTTGTCTAGAGAAATAAAATATGGCAAAATCATGTGATGAGGCAAAAGGTAGTTCTGGAAGCCATAAGGAAGGCATAAAAATTAATTCTTCTTTCAGTTTTGACCTTATTAGTAACACACTTAATAAGTTGTTTGCTTGTGAAACTTGCAGATCAGTGTACAGTGTGTACACTGAAATCAGTTATCTTTTACTGTTTCACTTATGAAAACAGAAAACTGTGTATTGTGACATATAAAAAGTTGTAGTAGATAGATGACTCCAGGCTAAAGCAGAATTATTTTTGCTTTTTTCATAACTGTTATGCGAGGAAACACAGTTGACTAACTTGAGCTGAAAGTTAGTGATTTTTTATGCATAGAAATAAGCACTGGGTAATTCAATAAACAACTGAAACTGATCAATCAACCTAGTTCCAGTGTCACTGATATATGAAACCTATTAAGAATTCTGAAAACTCAGACATTACATTTATGACACCTAAACCATAAATCCACTAGAATCAGTTGTATTTCTTTCAGTTATCCTATAACAATTTCTGCCTTGCTATATATGCAGTTAAATATGTTTGTTTTTTTGTGGTTTTTGTTTGTTTGTGGGACCTCAATTGTTTATTAATTTTATTTTTTTCTTTTTTTAGGAATGTTGGTGAAGGGATAAATATCTGTCACAAAACTGAAGGATTTTGTTGGGAAACTCTCTGTGACTTGCAGCTGATAGTTTCATGTATTCCCAAAAATATTCATAAAAGAGAACTGGTTAAAATTCAAAACTGAAAACAAAATCAAGGAGAAAGAATGAGGTAAACAGTCCACCATATTTTAAATTAATTAGAAACACTAACCATGGATTACCCTAAGGTTTCATATTTGCATTTGACATGCTTATTGTAGAAAATTTTATTCACTTATTCCAGGTCCCTGCAATCAATTAAATAAATAAATAAATAAATAATTATATATATATATATGAAATTGTTTTTTCAATACACTTTTTAGGAAAGGTCTCCCGGTCTGATTGGAAAAATCTGAGAATATACCTAAAACCTGCTTATCTCAGTATGAACTGCCTCATGTCTCACTATGAAACAGTCTAAATTCTAAAATTGGGGTCTTTTGCAACTTTTTACTATTATTTACCAGTTTTGAATGCTAGCTTAAGTAGTCATTAGACATATTGTTGCTGAGCAAATGTAGCTAAAATAAACATGGAGTGAATCCTCCATTAACGCTGTTGTAATTTGCAAACTGAGTTTTAAGATCTAATTTTTACTTCTTGGGATGGTTTTTTTTTGAAAAAAACAACTCAGAAAAGGTTGGTTATTCAAAATTGTGACAGCCATATAAAAGACTTGTTGGATGATATCTTCGGGATGGCCTGGGGACTCTGGAGCTTGAAGTCTAAGTCTGGTATGTGCTAATTGCATACTGAAGTGCTTACTGAAAATTTGAGATTGACTGGATTGATTGAATGATTGATTATTGATTGATTGATTTTAAAAAAAACCAAACAAACAGGAAAATACAGATGAACAGGACAGGACTCACACAGATCGTACAGTCAGTGTGAACAATCTAGACTCAAAACTAGCTGTGTGGTGGGATGAAGTCTAATGCCCTATCTAATAATGACTGTTCTTATTTATACATGTTCTTTACACTGGATGTCAGTGTGCAAAGCAAAGGTTTTAGGCAGTAATATCCTTCTGGAACATAAAACTGAAAATAGGCGCCTTTAGCTCATTATTCTTGTTTGTTTGGTTGTTTTTTTATCTATCTGTGGCCCATAAGCTGAAACTGCATTATATCTGACTCATGCTGTAATACAGAAGTATTATACAGAAGCAGCAATAGGTATTAAATGCCTGTAGAGCACTATCTATTTACCTATGCATCAGTTATTCCCATCTGATGTCAAAACCTGAAAACTTTTACGAGGTTACAAATATAAAAAACAAAATGTCAATCTCGTAACTTTAAACATTTGATGCTGACTAATACTCTGTCAAGGATCTACAAGGATCTACAAACTGGGTTTTTAGGCATTTCACCCCTGTGGGTTAACTAGCACCCCACCAAAGTCAAAAGTGCCTTTGAAATTCTACATTTAAAGACAAGGCATAAATGTGTTTGATGACCTAGGGCACAATAATGAGCATGAAGAAAAAAAAATAGTACATTTCTCCCCAGCTGGTGCATCAGATCAAGTAATACACTGCTGAAATGCAGATGTAACCTTGTACTGAAGTGATAGTAACTTCTGTAAGTAAGTGATAGTAACTTCTTTCAACAAACAGTTGAAGATGAACATGATCATAAATACCAGGTATATTGCAAATGACCAATTATAAACAAGAAAGGATAGAGTCCTTTCTTAGAGGTGTAAACATTTTTATGCTGAATGATGCTATGTCATGTCATGTTCTGAATGGATATCCCTTATTTTCACAAACAAAATGAGGATGACTATTAGACTTTTTGGCATTTTTCTCTAGAGTGAGTCCGCACCTAGGCAGGAAAGGATTATTCATTGTCCCATTTCAGCAGAATGCTGGCCAAAGATTATTAAAACCTCCTCATTTAACCTCCTCTGTGAGATATCTTGGATGGCTAACAGCTATGCTTCTGGGTCTCAGAAGTCTTACTCAAAGTGATATCCATTTTTTTTCCCGTAACAGATTATCTGTCAGGAAGCAGAAGACTTTTTTCAAGGTCCAGCTCAGGAACAAGGGGATTAAACCAGCATCTATCACACGAGAGAAGAGGACACTCAAGGGAGACCTTATCACTCTCTACAAATGCCTGAAAAGAGGCTGTAGCCAGGTGGGGGTTGGCCTCTCCTGCCAGGCAACCAGTGACAGGACAAAGGGACATAGCCTTAAGCTGCACCAGGAAAGGTCCAGGTGGAACATCAGAAGGAATTTCTTCACTGAAATGGTTGTCTGACATAGGAACAAACATCACAGAGAGGTGGAGCCACCATCCCTGGAGGTGTTCAAGAGATGACTGGATGTGGTACTTAGTACTGTGACATAGTCGACAAATATGATGATCCATCAAAGATTGGACTCAATGATCTTGGACATCTTTTCCAACCTTACTGAGCCACCATTCTGTAATTCTGGCTTGGCAAGCTCCTAGGTTAGGAAGACCTATATCTCATTGGGAAATCCTAAAAAAGGATTACTCAATCTCTACTAATAACTGCATTTTGAGGGAAGTGGCTCTAGACATACTCTGCCTTCTGGAAAAACATACATTTTATTACCATGAATTTTCATATATATATGCAATAAATATATATATTGCTTAGTACACAGAAAAAATATTGTTCAAAGCCTCTAAAATACCAGTGTTTTAACAGTATATCATCTAATGACTGTCCAACAAAAACATTAGACCGTTTCAGAATTTTTCATTCTATTTAAGACACTTAAATAAGCTTTAGGACTGGTGTTCTAATGTAAGCTCAGTAACATTCTCTAGAAGGAGATGAGACAAAAATACCGATGTAGTACCTTGTTTGTGTGGTTTTGCTGTTAGTGATTGGTAGCTAAGAGATATTATTCTGCTTTTATTTATTGAATATAATAGTACTGACACCCACTCTTCTCTCGCTTTGATCAGACAGAGCCAAACTGCAGGGTTCTTTAGACTTCACATTTTTAAACCCATATGTCTTGAAAGATTAATATTATTTTCATGATCAAGTTCAGTTTTGCCTTTGGCATGATGTGATTTGATTAGTCAGCACTTATTGTGTGACTTGAATTAATGATTAACACTATATAAAATTTGCTGAATATGTTAACTTTTCAGTTGTAATTGGAATTAATGAAAATTAACAGACCTATTTGTTACAAATCAAAATTACCATACAGAAAAACAACCATCCTGCTATTTTTTTGAGGGGTTAACTATATTTTTGTGGAACACTGTTCCATGGTAGAACCATAACTGCATGATGTGATAAGAAAGATTGTAAAATTGCATAGCAGTGGCTTATAACAGTTTTCAAAATTACTTGTCCTTACCAAAGTCAAACCCATAATGTAATATGCAGAATGCAATAAGAAATAATATGATTTGCCTTAAAACATTTTTATATCTTTAATTTTAAGTAATGTGTGTTATAGTCTAAATAAAATAGTAAAAGAAGTCTCTTAAATACAATAAAATGTTACCCTATGTGTGCAAAAAGATGACACTGGTCAGCTTAAGGCTTGCAGAATTAAAAAACAAAAACAAGCAAACAAACAAAAGACAAAACCCCACAACAGCAAATTACTTAAGATATTTTTAGTACAGAGAATATGTCAGTAAACTGAGATCCTTGTCGGATTTTAATTTCCAGTTGTTCAAAATTATTATTGTATAAATTCTACTTGTTTTTCTACTTGTTTCATATTTGTCACAATAAGCAAACACTGAAAATTTGCCTCGTCTTCACGGTATGTCAAGCAAGGACATTATCTTATAGACATGCCATAATGATGAATTAATTAAAACTCGAGAAGTGCTCATATTATGCTAATGTACTCTGCTGCTAAAGCTAAAAATAAGTAATTTCAAAAATAGCCATTTAAAAACCTTTAGGGTGGCAATTATTTAATTACAGGGCACCTTTAAAGAAATAAATGGTAACTCAAGAGACTATAAGTATTTCTCCAGTTATGCAACTTCAAAAGAGTGGCTAAAAACAGCTTTCACAGTGTAGAGCTTCAGGTGACATAGATCAAGGCAGTTCCATGGATTTAAATTCAGTGACAACTGTTTGTGATAATTGTGCATTAAGTTTTAATTGTTTAGTTGCTGTAACTGTGTTTGACTTTGAGACGTCACTCAGCTTTCTGTTAAATTTATTATTGAAAATGTTATAAAGGTGTCATGGACTAAGCTCTTTATATGTTGTTACACATAAAAGCCCTGACTGTAGCTTCAGAAAGGGCTGACAGTGCAAGATGAGTTAATTAAAATATAATGCTCAGATATTATGACAATCCAGTCTTATGGATTATTGATGATGTTTTACACTGCTAATTTCTGTTTGCTACAGAATGGACCAAAATGAAACCCCACATTGTCTTTCAGTATTTAGGTCAGACTGAAAGAAAAAAACTTGTTTATATTTATTTAACCACTTCAATCCAGCTTTTGTGATTGTGAAGACACCTGGTAACCGTTTACCTAAATTCAGTAGGTTCTTCCCCTTTTGATCTGAAATGTTTCTCCAGAGCTTTTGTAGCAGTAGATATAACTTCCCCTATCAGAGTAGTCAGATTATTTACTCTTGAAACAGGACCCACTGGAATTAGAAAATAGGCTGACAAGATCTTAATGTCCTGAGGGACACAGCTGACAAGCAATGCTCTAAAAGCACTCTGCATTTACAGACTTCACCAAGATGTCAAAAACAAACCAAGAAAAAGACAAGAGTTTAAGTCTCTTTCATTTAAGAAACAAAAGGTGGAGATGCTCTCTTTTTATATAGTATCCTACCAAGCAGACTGCTTGGGTAGATTTAGGTACACCTCAGCCCCTCATGATTCAGACATGTTTTCAGTGCTCAAGCACTTGACCGAGCCTTCTGACCTGGTCAGAAGCTAACAGTGTTGTAGGTGTTCAGTTTTAGTGAAATTGAGCTGCTGTGTAGCAGTAAATAGAAGACATGGCCAAAAGACAAGGAAGAAACCCTTATATATAGTGCCTACATTTCCACTTTTACCATGATGTTTCTTGTGTAACATTTGACTGTGAGCTTTAAATACAATTGAATTCGATGTTTTTGTATTGCAGCAGTATATTCCTCTATTGCTTGGCTACAAAAACCAGAGATGTCAAAAGGAACAGGGCGGATAATGAATTCACAGATTAAGGCTCAGACAACTGAGCCTTTTATGCAACTCCAAATAAACCAAGACACTTCTACACAATGGGAATATCGTAATTTTTGATAATGTAAATACGATCAAAACAAAGTGTATTGAAGTTCTTGAAGTTGCTAGAAGATTAGTTATAAATATCTGAATTATTTGAACTGTTAGTAAATTTAAGGATTTAATTCCAGAGACAAAAGAAGATTCATGTTTCGCACCTTTCAGTTGCTAAGCTCTAGATAGTATTACAGTAGATTCCTGGCCTTCCAGTATCAAAAGAAAACTGAGTTAAACTGTCTGTAATAGAAACCAACAGTGCCTGAGGCTCATTAGGGAACATCTATTAAATAAATGTACTGAACTCAGAGCTTTTACTACAGTTTTTAGAATGCATGCCGGAGAAGAACCGAGATAGGGTATTTTGAGTGATAAGGAAATATTTCTACTGACATCCTGTCTTTTGGGGGTGACTGCATTTTCTTGGGGTCAGCAATCCTGCAGTGTAGAACTGATAATGTATGTATCTCTGAATAAGGGGTATTTTATTTTCAATAATTTCTAAAAAAATGTCTAAACATGAAACAGTTATTATTGTAAGTCTGTTTAGCCTGGTGTTTTCTGTAGCAGTTTGTTGAAATAAACACTGCTGAAAAAAAAAATAATTGAAGCATGAAATATCTGAAAGAACATTGGTGACTCGTGTTTCAAGGTCTCTCAAATTAAGAGAAGCCAAGCAATATGCAGTACTGGAGATGGGCTTCTGAACTGGGAGAAAGCTCATATCCCAGTATGCCTGAATGCTAGCCCTTTCTTTCCAGCCCTGCTGGAAAACCATCCTCCTTGCAGGAATGTTTGCAAATGAATTCATTCTGCATTTGAAAATATATTCTTTGCCAGGTCATGAATGCTAAGCAAATTATTTGGTAGCTGGTTTAAAAATTGTCTCATAACATAGTTGAAGACTCCACAAAGGTGTTCTTAAAATGAAAGAGAAGCAGTTTGTAAAAATATAAACCCTAAAATGACAGAAGTCCTCTAGAAATCTAGTGTTTTAAATTCCTCCAACAATCATGTAATTTGTCTTAAATAAATCAGAGAAATAGAGGTGTTGAAGCCATTTCTGGATTTAAATTGAGATTTTTCAGCTAATATCTCTATCCTACAAATATAGTCAGTGTTTCTGATTATGCTTTAATACTTCTTCAGTTTAGAAGAAGAAAGCTCACAACCTATCTTTCTGATAATTTTCATAGAATTTTTTAAGCCTCTCTTAGCATGAACATCTTTCTCATAATTTTTACCTCATAAGAATTTGTTCACACATAACAGAATTTTTTGTAAATTCAAGTACAGCATCTGCACTTTATGTTGTTTTTCAGATTTACAGCTGTCAGACATTGCTAACTCATAACGCTAGATGTAATGGAAAATAGGTAAATTATCTCTTAAAGATAGTCAAACTTAAACCTAAAAATGCTTGTGACTTTAAAGTTCTATATTATAGCCTCATATTTCAAGTTGAAACAAATTTGTAACAGACTGAACATTCCAGAATCTATTTAATTTAGTAACTTAAGTCTATTTAATTGTTAGTCCACTATATTACCTCAAAAAGCTTTGTGCAAGAGTTCCTCTGGTAAAAGAGAAGTATTTCACGCAGTTAGGGTATATTTTGAGCTTGATTAACACGTCTCATAATCTTTAAAACAAATTAGTCCAGAGTACCTAAAGTTCTGCCTCTGGATATTCCCCACAAACCTTCAATTGCTTTACAGCCAGGGCAAGGTTGTTAACAAGCTCTTATGTTTGAAGTGTAAATTAAGCAGAATTTCAGGGTCAATGTCCAAAGTAGTGTCAATGTTCTGCCTCCTGCAAATTTTGAAGTACTCGACAAACCTAAGTTTTTCTCAGAAACATTAAGTCATGCGCTTGAAGTTTGATTTTGTACAAGGCTACATATACTGGAATGTTGTGACCTTTGAAAGTGGTCTGTTACCTCATTTTTGAAGCTATTTAGGTATAAAAACCCCCCTGCTGCCAGCCAAATTTAAGCTTCTTGCTCCTGAGGTTATTTATACATTTAATCATAGGATCATAAAAACAGGGCAGGATAAGATTACAGAAGGTCAGCCATTTTATGTCAGGATTAACTCTAATAAAACCGTTCTTGACAGGTATTTACTGAAGATATTTTTAAAAACCTCAAGTTATGTAAATTCATCAGCTATGTAGGCAATGTATAATTT
Source organism: Aleadryas rufinucha (assembly GCA_013397815.1). Lineage (NCBI taxonomy): Eukaryota > Metazoa > Chordata > Aves > Passeriformes > Aleadryas > Aleadryas rufinucha. The sequence goes on from VZTH01005171.1 coordinate 250,857, forward strand.
GGAAATAGTTCCAATTTGTGCCAATGTACTGTATACAGTACCAGTGTACTTGAGCTTATGGTCTTCAGCTGATCTGCTCTGAGTTTCTGAGGTCCCTTCTGGAATGCAATTCTTTCTGGAGGAGAAAAATCCAGGCATCTCCCTACGAAGCCTGTATGACTATGGTTCACAAGTAATTTCCCTACAGAAACCTCTCTAGTGTACACTGATCATGCCAAATCATCTTCTCCAGGCCATGACTGTTTGCTGGCTCTTTGGTATCTTGACTTAGAAACATAAATGTATATGTGACATAACCAAAATAATGTGTTGGCCACATTATGATGAATGTAGCCTTAAAAGAGCAATACTTTTAATATTGCGAAGTGTTTCAGCTAAAAGAAGGCTCCAGAGGGCTAAGGGAGCAGAACATCTGTTGCAACATGTTTTGAGCTACTCCAAACTGAGTCTAGGGAAAAGGGATGAAGTAAAAACTATATGATTCTTCCTATCCATCTAAAAGGACATAGAAGGACAGCTTTCGACTGGGGAATTTCTTTGCCTCTTTAATCATTACATAAAATTAAACTCTCTCTCCCCACTTGGTGAAATTTTCCATAGTCATGCAATGAGCAGGAACATGCAAGGGTGATGCACACCATGCACCTGATGGATCAATCTGTGAACAAATAGATACAAACAACTTAGTGGTACCGAGATTATAGACTGAGCAGTGTGTCATGGACAATACCAAACGCTAGACGTAAATACCTAGGTTTCTGTGGGTCTACAAGAAGGGAAACAGGGACTTCTTCCTGAAGCATATTATTAGAACAGTAACAGGTAACCATTATAATTTAATACTTATTATTCATTGTAATAATACTTATTACTCATCAACATTATCATTCAAGTTGGGTTTTTTTAAAATTTAAACCCAGTATTATGCCAGCTAGTTTATTATTATCTTCTTTGGTTGAAAATTTAGAATACATATTAAAACTGTTGACTTTTTTTTTCACTTTGGTCACATTTTCTCTAAACTCTATTACTCCAGCTGTATCCAATTGCAAGTCCTGATAAGAGTTGTGTTACAAGCCTTTCAGCTTAAAGAGAGACATCACTGCTGTATAGACTGAAGAAAATTAGGTCCCCTGAGTCTTTGACTCTTGGTTATCCATACTGCTTAATTTTTAATTTACTCACAAGCTCTCTTCTCAGAGAAAATTCTAGTTCCCTCTAGGAAAAACCTGGATATAATTCTGCTATATAATTCACACCAGAGTCTACCTCCAAAAGGAAATTTCAAAGACTATATGATACTGACTTCTGCCTGCTGTAGATAATGCCACACTTGGTAAATTGTGCACCCTGTAACATCCCCATAACCCTCTCATGTCATACCATAGGACACACATTAATTTAATGCTGTAAAAACACTATTTCATTTGACTAAATTACATTCTTCACATTGTTTGAGAAACTTTCTACTGGATCAAAGTCCCACTATGCACATGTAAGAAAAACAGTAATTAAGTCCTAGGGCCAAAAAGACATTTTTTTGCCACATGGGGGCAAAAGTGGAACTAGTCAAGTTCTAGGCAGTGCAGATGCCATCACTCTGCAGTTGAGTGTCTGTCTCCCTGGAAAAATACAGGCATGAGCCTCCCTGCAGCACTAAACTTCGAAGCAAGAGGCTGCTCCCTGGAGGTCTCTTCAGTAGCATAGATGAAGCTAGTAGATCTGAGATGTCTGCATTTATATTTCGCGTATTTCAACTATTCTACAGAAATCATAGATGACAATAATAGTTTGCATATAGTAATGATAATAATAATTTACACAAAATAAATATATATACCAATAGTGGTAGGGCTTTTGGACTGTAGGGTTAATTTTTTTCGTAATAGATAAGGTCTAAGTTCATCATAAAACAATCAACAGAAGACTATCATAACTTTTGTTTCTAACCTTGATGTAAGCATCTTCAAAATTAGTGGATTATTCACTGGGCTTTGCACAGGCCTGTCTTCCTCTGCTTTATGATGAAGTCAAGAAGAAACTGTTGCCCAGTGAATAACAACTCATCTTGACACAACTCTAACTTCACAATGAGAAAAGTGAAAAAATTATGAATTTGACTAAATTTCAGGACAAAACTAAGCTAACAGCAGTCATATCAAATCAGCATGTCTTCCCACTTAATACAACTCCACAGATTACAGAGAGGAGGACCAAAGTTGCTGTTCAATGAAAAGTACCACATATAATGAAATTTATAACACTTGATATGTTTGTTCCACAACTCAATTTCAAAGATCTAGAAAGGTAAAGAGGCAAAAAGAAATCATGGACAAACACTAAACTTTCTGTTTACTTCAGACAAAACTATTAATATCACAAAGACTTTCAAGTTTAAATAATAGTTAAATATTATTGTATGAATAATAAAATTAAGCAATTAGTTTTGTTAGTAGCCTAGTATATAGAAGACTGGAGGAAAGTGTCAGAGACTGGAAAGATTTATGTCTCAAGACATCTTGGGATGCTTGGAATGTCTGGTAGGGGACAGGTCAGGCCTTGCTTTGGTGAGGTAGTGCCCTGCCCTCCTTACCCCCAGAGCCACAGTGTCTGTCCATCCTGGCACACTGGAGGCAGTCCCCCAGTGTTGCCTAACCCAGCTCCTGAGTGGCCGAATGAACGGAAGTCCCATCTGGGAGGAAGGCTCATGATGGGACAAGAGTTTAAGAAAGCTGACCACAAGGCAAATTCGTTGTTCTTTAACCCTGCCTTCACCTTGGAGTTTTCTATCTGTTACATTGCTGGAACCCAGGAGCTGGTAGCTATAAGTGTGTTTTTCTATATCTTTTCTTTCTGTCTTTCTCCCTTTCTTCTTCACCTTCTAACACTCTTTTCATGGAACATAACATTGAATGGGTTTAAAGGCTGCTGAGCTGGATGGGCTAAGTCTACATGTGATAAGTGTTATATGTTGTACTAAATAATTTGCAAAAGTTCCTTGATTTTCCATAGTTTGCCTGTAAACTTCTGTGTGATTTTTACCTTTTGAGAATATCTGGTTGGTATTTCTCCTGTGCATCTACCCAGAGCAAAAGAACCTCAGTTTAGCCCCATACATGAAGTACCCAGGGTGTTACAGAAGGTGACAGTATCTCTTTGGAGACATCATTGGGATGCCATTGATGGTAGTTTCCCCTATATAAAAAGATGAGCCAAAAAGAGTTGTTTGCAGTAGTTGCAAAATCTGTTTGTACTGTTTCTTATGTTTAGCATCATAAACTGAGGACAGTCTATTTCAACCAGGTATTGCTCTACCATCTTCATAAACGTTACACTTAATAATATATAAGCATTGTAAATATTACAATGGGAAAAGTTATTTTATTTTTATCCTTATACTAACTTGCATGTTGTTATTATGTTTTTATCAGAGTTTCCAGTACTGTGATCTCTTTAGGTTTAAATGGAAAATGTTAGAATAAATTAAGCATCACAGTCTATTGTATTCCAGGAAGTAAGATCAATGGGCTGTCTGAAGGCAAACTAAGATATCAGAAAGAATGTATTTAGGATAATGAGAAATTTCTGCCACAGCTCATATTTACTGAAATTTGCAATTCAAGCCTGATGCTGAAAGTCACATGCATGCCAATAATCTTTATTCTGTGTGTTATCCATCAGCTTCAATATCAGTGGGTAGTGAAGTTTAAGTATTATTCATCTCTATAAAGATTAATACATCAGTTTTACAAACCTAAAGGTAAGTCACAGAAAATATCACTACTTCTTGGCCAGAGGTGCCAGAGCCAGTTGCGCATGAAGATTTTTGGAAGTATGATTCAGAACTGTGAGGCAGCTCCAAACACACACTTAGATGTCTGTGATCTCGGTGTCTTGCTGAGCCAGTTGCTTGAATCTCCACTGGAGATAATAGAGAACTAGTCAGTGGGTGGATGTGGTCATTTGGAGTTAGAGAACTACCCAGTAGACCAAATCCATATATTTATTTCAGAATTAACTGAACAGCTCTGCAGCCTCCATTTGATTGTAGTTACAAACCAAATAAAATATGAAGAACAATATTGTTTTTAAGAGAAGATAAGAGGTACATACTATCTTTTCCTCAATGACCATGGCATAAAATAACATTCTATTTCTATATGAATTTGACATTCTTCTTCTGCTGTCAATATTCAGATCAAATATCTTCAGCATAACTGAAAAGGTTTTGCAAACAAATATCTCTCCTGTTGTGCTCACTATTTAGGAAAGAAACCAGACAGAAGTAAAGCATGTTCAACCTCTGATCTATGCTACACATCCAATATTAATCTGATTTAACTTTGAAAATATTAATAAAGCAAAATGTCTATTTTTGTCTCTTCTAAGGGTAGTTAGGCTGACATCACCAATTATCTTTTCTTAATTATCTGGACTGCTGTTGCTTTGTATAGCATTTTAGCATTTAATATGGTTTTGCATAATTCTCATGTAGTGTCAGCAAGGTCAGTGCAAATTCTTATTCTTTAGCACTCTGTGTCATAGACCAGGCAATGTCTCGGGAGTTTTCTGCTCTTGCTGCATCAAATCCTTCATCGCTATTAGTGTACATGTGTTTCAGGAAATCCTCAGAGAGCATGTGAGTGAAGAACTAGAAAACATTAAAACATGGTTTGGAACTGCTAAAACAAAATTCTACTCATTTATATATGAGAGGAACTTTCAATTAAAATAAAACTTTAAAGGTTGAATGTTGTGGAAGGTGAAGGGCTTCCTGGTCACTGTGTATTTCTGACCTTAATCCTTATATTTACGGGTACCGTACAAGATAAGAAGAGTAAAGGCAGTGGAATCCCAATGCAGCACTAAAGAATGGAAAATTAAAAAAAAGATCTAAGTCCCTTTTGGCAAAGGAGGATGGTCTTAAATACATACAAGTTGTATTTTTTCAAGATGCTTTCCTGAAAAAAAAATACTTAGAGGTTATTGCAATTTCTATTGTGACAAATACTTTCGTGGCTTGCTCTTAGATTTTTTTTCATTTTTCCCCCCCCAGACAGCAATGGTTCATACTTCCTCAAGTAATTTCAAGGAAATATTTGTTTGTGTGTTGTTGTTTTTGTTGGTTTTGGTTTTGTTTTGGTTTGGTTTTTGGTTTTTCTTTTCATGGAGTGGTTTTGGCATTTTTTTCCCCCCGGCATTTTGGTAATCATAGAGGAATGTAACTATGCATGACATAGTACTGAATGAACTCCTGTATAAAGGGAGTACATCATTTCTCGTCGTTAGCAAGGAGATACAGCTGTGGTTCTGATACAGGTAATTAGCTGCTTCTTATAGCTGATATAAGCCACATTCACTGATGCCTGGCTGCTCTGTGCTACATGAACAGGCAGCTCCTATTTGAACAAGGCAGAAATATCAATATACAGTATATACAGTCTAGAATTCTACTCACATCTAACAGTGCAAATAGCCTTGTGTTTAAAAGCTTATTATAAGACCTGAGAAGCTGGAAGTCTTTTTCAGAGTGACTCATGTCGAATTTGTCATATAAGCGGGCACAACTGACGTCCTTTATGTTAATGAATAAAAATAGTTCAACAATTTTTTAACCTGTAGAAGGTAAAGAATAGCATTACTGGCAGTTAAATGTATTGTTTGCTTCATACTTTTTATGTGTGGTGGCATCTGTGGAAGACCTATGTCTTAACTCAGAAATCTGAAATTTGGCAGGGACATTCATTTACCTGTGAAAATCTGTTTGCATTTGGCCAAGAGCGTTTAAAGCAGTCCTCTGTATATGACAGCTGTATTTTCATGGGCAACTGAAAGATGACAAATGTAATGACCCATCAACATTTTATCTCCCTTGCCTCTGTATGAATATGCTTAGTGGAAGTTTTCAGGTTGTGAGTGTCCTGCCACTATCAAACTGGAGCAGGAAAAGAAAACCATGTTAAGATAAAGGAATATACAGGTTGCTTTCCAGATGGGAGAGAGACATGATGAAATTTTTCAAATAAGCAGTTATCCCAGAGTTATCAGGGTATTTATTCTGTAGTAAGTGCATTGGTACGGCAGTCATTTGATATGGCAATCAGAAAGTCATTTCTCATGCTGTGAAAGTGGTATGGAAAATGCAAGCGCTTTCTCTGGTTAAAGAAGCAGAGTTGTGTCAGGCAGGACTGGAGACCCATCTGTGCATCACACAAAAGGAAAACCATGTGTGCAGTCATAGTAGTGCCTATTGCAAAAGTATAATTCATAAATATATAGTACCATTGCAGAAAAGCAAAAGCACATCACAGCCTTCTTCAGATAACTCAGTATCTTTCATGAAAAAACTTCAATATGGTTTGATGTGTTGGTGTTGCTGGTTCTTCTTTTTCCTAATTTAATTACATTCCATGAAATTAGCAAACAAGTACTATCAATCTAGAATCTAAAGTACTGCATGCAAATGAGACAAGTGATTATACTGTGGGTGTTGTTCTGTAATAATATTAAGTTTTTTAGTGGATAGACACAGTGCTCTGGGTGCACATGCAAATGAACACTCACGTTTGCTGTTCCATTCCATACAATGAAATGTATTTTATTTAATGAAATATTACCTGCAGTTTCTTCAAATAACAGTACAGTAGAAACATAGTAAGAGTAATGGAGAATTAGAAGTGTTGTTAATAAATAGAGTCTAATATCAAAATTTTCCTATTAAAAATAAAATTTAAAAAAGAAAAAATTTCTTTGCTTTTCTTATTACAGGACCTGAACATATAATTTTGCAGTCTACATACAGTTTGTTCTGACTTGATTTTGTGCCTATCAAATTACATTGTTGATTATGGATAAAATTTCAGCTGCCTGCACAAAGTTCCTATTAAAATCCATTTCAGTGAGAACTGCCTTGTGTTTCATTCTACTTCATATTTATATGATTATGAGAACACTTGATCAGAGTCTGCACAGGTGATTTTTATTCTCTAAATTCCCAGGCCAATTCACTAGACAGCCAATCAAATTTTTGTTCAGTGGAAAGGAGATTTTAATAATCTAATGTGTTTCAGACTTATACCCTCAGCACTATTATTCAGTCAGGTACAGGACAAAAGGACAGAACATCCTGCTAACAAATTATATCCCTCACTCTGAGTAGTGGTATACTTGTATTTAAAAGTAAGCTTTCAGAGCTCTTGCAAGAATATATTTCTTACAGAATCACCAGCTTTTATTATGTCTTAGTCTTTATGTGGATGTCATTTAAGTACAGCTATTCTATGTACAGTCTTCAATTCTTATTTTTCTATAAGACAAGTATTTTCTGAAAAATGTTAGGAACATTTTAGACGTGAACCCCAGTTCCAAATAACTTCAAAACACATGTATGTGATTGTTGTATGTGAATTTCCAGATACAATAAAGAAAGATGCGTGTGTAAAAAGAGGTATAAGATGTCCTTGATGTCAGCATGAGGCTAACAACCTGGGATGCTGGAAGAATATTGGGATGCATTGGAAGCTCCAAGAAAGAATGCTTTTGAAGGCATTTCTTTTTGTTTCCCTTTCCATTTCTGTCTACACATTTTTGAGTACTGAGAATTGTCTATGAGTGCTAAGTAAATACTGAGGAAAGGGAAGGAGGGCAGAGTTACTTAAAAATCCTAAATGCTGAGTTGATGTTTTCTACATAAACAACTTTGTATAGAACGGTACTGTAATTTCTTCCTAAAAATTATACTGCTGGCATTTTATTTACAAGAATATTCAGAAATAGTCCCCTAAAAATACAAATTTGAAAGATGATGTTCTTTGTTTCAGTAGTACAATTACTGAGCTAAGAAAGGAAAACATTTTATCCATGTGTGTGTCACGAAAGCACATTCTTCTTGTTTTATCACTTGCCCAAAGCTAGACAGGACTGCAAATTCAGCAGCTGGTTTATAGGCAAAACCGGAGAACATGCAGAAAACATGGGACCATCCTTTCATAGAATAGTTTCCATTCACTTAGGGCTCTGAAGTTCACCCACTGTGTGGCAATTTGCTGTAAGGGTTTGGCCTGAAACTGGAGATGGAAATGTGTACTAAGCTTTAGCAGATAATATGCAAGTTCTCTGATGTGGGCAATTGCCCAGTAGACACCAAACCACAAGCCCATTTCCAGAAGAAACTGCATGCTCATTTTCAGCTGTTAATTAAGATGAAGCTCATAATGAAAGAGGCCCCTGCAAGTTGGATTTTCTCTCACATGTCCAAACTTCACTTTGATTCAGCAAAAGTTTTTAAAATCTTGTAACATAATATCATTGCTGTATCATTGGATTACTGTACAAGCTGTCACATGTGGGTGGCTGTCAACAAGCTGCATTTCATTACTTTACGCCTCAGATTTTCAGTGAGCCATTATGAGTCATTAAGTGATCAGAGTCATTTGTGCAGAACTGCAGCTTCTACACTTTTCATCTCACTGTCTATTTTTGCACATGGGATATGTTTCCATATTTGTTTTTTATATACCTATATATACACACATATATATAAACACTTCATAGAAATCCATTGTGAATACGTTAATATAGATTAATACAGAGTTTGTAATTACAAGGAAGGTCAATCCATGAAAAACATGTGATAGTAAAAATTCTCTCTTGCTTTACATGTGCAATTGATGACAGGAAGTTTGGGGTTTTTTTTGACATGATTACCAGAATGCTTTACTTTACTGCTGATGCTAATGAATATAACATAACTCAGTCATCCATTTGGATTTTATACAGTCCTCTATGTGTCCTTGAGCATGGGAATGAATCCTAGCTCTGAGTGAAAGCCAGGGAAGGCAGTCAATGTTGTAGATGCTCAGCACTTCATGCAGAATTGAGCCAAAAGCGAATATGCCCCGGAGTATTGACGCTAAAATTGCTCTGGTTCAAATGCAGTTAGTCATGGCATCCCAAGGAGAAGTAACAAATTCTTTTCCTCAAAAACAGCCAAACACATGAATATATGCATATGCGTATATATGTATGTTTGAAAACCTTTGTAACGCTGATGTTTAGAACAGTGCTAAAACACTTATTTTGAAAATTCAGTACCTGAAAAATACAAGAGTTCATATACTTTCATCAAATGGTACAGCTGCAAAAAGATGTCTTGAATTTGGACCTTGAAATGTGTGAATAAGTTATATAATCTTTTTTTCTAAGTAAAATGAACTAAAATCATTATGCTGTTGTTTTAATTACCAAATAACAAGCATTTCAACATTTAGGTGCTGACCAGAAATTTATCTATGAAGTAAATGTATGGACTAGTTTGTTTTCAAATCAGAATTAAGTGTAAATTCTTTTTTCTAGACGTGATCTGTTCTATTTCATCCTGGGAAAAAACCCCTTTTACTAAGCTCCAGAGCTCCTTCTAAATCCACATTTACATCTTACATTTCAATAGAGACTGGAAAACAGTATACTAGACTTGCTGACACATTTTCCTGTCCTGTATGAGAAGGTCAGAATCAAAACTGGAGAAGGACAAAGACAATATAAAGAAGAAGATGATCTCTTGTTATCTGAATAGTAGTAGATGCTTTATTTGAAAGATATAAGCACCTAAGCACAGGATACAGTGCTGAAATGCTCCTTCAAGGCACATTCCTATTGACTATCCTTGCAGTTTAAAAATTTTCGTTTTTAAATAAAATAAAGGAAATTTTATATGTCAAAGTGAAGGTGACTGTTTACCAGGACACCTTTCTGGTTGCATTGTCAATGCAAGAGGAAGTAGGATCTGTGCTCAGGATCCAGGACCCATCCTGCTGAGGATATAAAGGCTTATCAATGTAAGTGTGAGTCTGGGACACAGACAAATGAGGTTTATTCTGTCAGACCGGCCTCTCGGTATGTCTTGCTCGAGGCTATTTTTATCTCCCTCCATCAGCTCTTACTATTAGTAAAGCACTAGCAAAAAACCTTCATCAGAGTTGGGGGAAGGTATTTCATGCGCAAAGAAGTTAATCCCAAAACATCTATTCTAATACATTCTTCTGCCATCCTTATTCATTGTCGGAAATAGAGAAGCAATATAGCATCAATAATAATTATTAGGCTTAAGCTTTATTGGAACAGTACCAGAATTTCCAGATGATCTTTACTTTCCAAACAGCCTTACTGATTTCCCAGTGTACTGGAATAGCATTTGTGCATGATTTATGTGCCATGTCTTCAGCTGGTCTAAAGCAGCGCAATTTTACTAAATCCAGTGGATTTATGTTGTTGTACAACAGGGGACCTGAACTGTACTCTATTCTTCAAAAAAAACCCCAACTCATCACTGTGTTTATTTGAAATCAATGGAACTACTTGCAGAACAAGCTACTTTCAAGGTGAACTGTGGGGGGTATCAGCTGATCCATGGAACCGAAAAACTCCTTAATAATTAATGAAAATATACTTGTCTTACAAACACTACAAATTCGCAATGCAAATATCCATATGACTGCTTTTCTCTAGTATCTGGATTAATGTTATTTTAAATGAGAGGAAGCTTTGTAATGTCACTAGAGGATGCAATTTTAAAAAGTATAGCTGAGAGGAAAAATAAAAATGGCTCTTGTACTGGTGTTTATTTTCATAGAAATTCACAGTACCAATCAGTCATTGAACCTCACACTTATTTTAACCTAAGGCAGAAATGCAAAAAAGATGAATAATATTTGCCACAAAACAAAATGTAAAACTCCTCACTAAACAGCACTCTGCCATAAATAAGTTAATATAGACCTAGAGCATGATATTAACCCCTTGAATAGAATCTTTAATCATAGAATCATAGCATGGTTTGGGTTGGAAGTGACCTTAAAGATCATCTACTCCCAGTCCTCTCTCCCCTGCCATGGGCAGGGACACGTTCCACTAAATCAGGTTGCTCAAAGACCCATCCTACCCAGCCTTGACAACTTCCAGGGATGAAACATCCACAATTCTCTGGTTAACCTGTCCCAGTGCTTCACCTCACAGTAAAGACCTTCTCCTTAAAATGTAATCTAAACCACTTACTTTCTGTTTAAAGCCATTCCTTCTTGTTCTATCATTACATGCCCTTGTAAAAAGTCCCTCTCCAGCTTTCTTGTAGGCCCCCTTCAGGCACTGGAAGACTGATAGGAGGTCTACCTGGAGTCTTCTCCATGCTGAACAACACCAACCCTCTCAATCTCAATTCATAGGAGAGGTGGTTCAGCCCTGTGATCATCTCCATGTCCCTTCTCTGGATACACTCCAGCAGGTCCCAGCCTTTCTCGTGATGTGGTCCCCAGAGCTGGATGCAGNTACCCAGCCTTGACAACTTCCAGGGATGAAACATCCACAATTCTCTGGTTAACCTGTCCCAGTGCTTCACCTCACAGTAAAGACCTTCTCCTTAAAATGTAATCTAAACCACTTACTTTCTGTTTAAAGCCATTCCTTCTTGTTCTATCATTACATGCCCTTGTAAAAAGTCCCTCTCCAGCTTTCTTGTAGGCCCCCTTCAGGCACTGGAAGACTGATAGGAGGTCCACCTGGAGTCTTCTCCATGCTGAACAACCTCAGCCCTCTCAATCTCAATTCATAGGAGAGGTGGCTCAGCCCTGTGATCATCTCCATGTCCCTTCTCTGGATACACTCCAGCAGGTCCCAGCCTTTCTCGTGATGTGGTCCCCAGAGCTGGATGCAGCACTCCAGGTGAGGTGTCACAAGAGCAGAGTGGAGGGGGAGAATAACCTCCATCCACCTGCTGACCATGTTTTACACGCTTTACAGACACAGACTGGAGAAAATCATCTTAACATACATGCAATAATATTGGGTTATGACACATTTTTTAATTCCTAGTATTTTACTTTATTGAATGTTTTCCTGTGGCTCATGAGAGTCAATTTATATTGACCTTGGTAAGAACATGAAATTCATCAAGATAAAGCTATGTAAATCATTGTTGTCCTGGCTTGGATCTAGAAAGAAGAAAAGCTTTTGAAGTCACTTTATGTTACTAAATGCTGTCATTTATCCATAGGATTTCATAGTTCAGAAGTAAGACCATATGAACATTTCCAGATAATTTCAATACAAACTAGTTAATAGTTGAACAATAACTTTTTTAACTGCTACATCTGAACCTATGAGAGTCCATTCATCCAGCTCTTAAAGGTAAAAGATGGCAAATCAAGACCATGTCATTGAGTAAAGGAGGAAAGTCACCACCCTAAAGCCCACAGTCTTTTGAAAATCTAGTACAATATATTAAATTCTACTTTTAATTAACTATTAGCTTCTAGTGTGGTTTATTATCACTCAAGGTCAATACTTTAACTTAAAATTCATTAATTATAATTTCACCTCATCAAAAGTTATTACCTAATTATTATTTGTGTATTGCTGTTACCTAGCTTAATAAGGCAGTTGAGTTGACGCCTTTAAGTAAAGTTGAATTCAATTTTTTCTTTTAATGCATATTGTTTTAAGAAATTATGGCAATAATAGCTAATAAATGATGAGCAAAAAAGTGAGGTAAGATAGGCTTATGGGGAACCAAGTAACACTCTGTGGTAGAACTCTCTGGCACAAGCTGTGCCTCAAAAATTTTTTTTGTATCCCAGGACAGAGGTTCTAATTCAGGCTTTTAAAACACAGTTTAAGCTTAAGTCTTGAATGAATATGTAATAGTCAGACGAGAGCCTCTCTGCAGGAGGCTGAATGGTGAATGGGTACTGTTGTGGTTTGACACTGGCCCAACACCAGGCACCAACAAGAGTCGCTTGCTCACCCTCCCCTGCCACAGCTGGGTAGAGGAGAGAAAAAAAGTTAACGAAGGGTTCATGAGTTGAGATAAGGACCAGGAGAAACACTTCAAGGGCAAAACAGGCTCAGCTTAAGCTTGCAAAGTGAATTTATTACTAATAGAATTAGAGGAGGATAAAGAGAAGTAAAATAAGCCCTTGAAACACCTTTTCCCCCCAGCCCCTCCCTCTTTCCCACCACCAGCGCAGGGAGACAGGGCATGGGAGTTTGTGGTCAGTTTGTCACCAAGATTTCTCTCCACTGCTGTGGGAGAAGAGTCCTTCCCTGTGAGGCCGTGGGGTCCCTCCCACGGGAGACAGTTCTCCACGAATCTCTCTGACATGGGTCCACTCTCACGAGCAGCAGCCAAACCTCACCTGCTGCAACGTGAATTCCCCCCATGGACAAACAGTCCTCCCAAAACTGCTGTGCCATGGGTCTCTCTTTCCACNTACAGATGTGATTTCATCTGTACTACATCTTGGATGATTAGTGACTGAAAAGGCAGGTATATTACCAGCCTAAAATCCATGATCTAGTATGTTGAACTTGTTTGGAGGGCTTTTTTTACCACACCTGACTCTATCTGTCAAGACTGAATTGGAGTTAAAATGCCTAGGGGAAATAGACTTTTGTCTTCAGAGGGTTGGTCTGTCGGAGTTCTAATTTGTAATTCTCCTTTTGAGACTGTCAGAGGCCCTTTTCGCAACTCAAAAGTTTAATTACTACAGTTGCAAGGGTCATCGCTCAGTCACTGCAGGGAAGATGAATAGTGCAGAGCTATTAAATAAAGGATACTTTCTGGAGCTATTTTTAAAAATAGTTATGATGAAAGTACCACTGTTCTTTAGGACGATAACTTAATGTCTCATCTAAATTTCTACTGTCACTTAGAATAAAATGAACTTCTGTCTATTCCACATACTTAGCTTTTAAAATGTTCCATAGTTCACAGGTATTGCCAACTGCAGCTTTGCTGGTATCTGAAATTTTATAATTAATAAATTAAATTGTGTATTCCTTATTATTTTTACTATATGCAGCTAATTAGAGGATAGAAATAGAATCTTCAAAGACTCATTCGTACCTAGATTCAAACCAAACATGATCTGCTGGGCAGATTCAAAACCTCTTTCTGCTTTCCCTCTACGGACATTTAGATGTTCAAATGGAACAAACACAAGTACACAAACTTGTACATGAGGTGTACTTCACTTCAGATATTTATCAGAAGTTCCCTTCTGGTGTTTTGCTTAACTTGTCTACCCAAAGAACAGCAACAGCAAAGAGTCATGTACTTTTGTAACTAACCCAAACTCTGTCAATTCTAACAATAACTATGAACTCAAAGTTCTTATCTGTAAATTAGTTACAAAAGTCAAGAAATATTTATTTCTATATTGTTGTCACTTAACTCTTATCTTTATTTAAAGTATTTATTTTGACAATTTATCATATAATTTAAACAAAGCAGCTACCCAGGAGATCAACCATAGGAAACAACTTTATCTCAGATGTTTCCTGGAAAATTCAGCGCTTATATTAGACAATGATGATGTGTTGTATGACCCCAATTCCATAAAACTTTGCCCCAACACCTATACAAATCAGATACTCTATCCACATGCTATATATTTTAACACATTCCCTTCAATGAACCAAAATGTCATTATTTTGTTAAAAGTAATGTTTTCTTCATAAGGCACCATTTCAAGCAATTTCCTCATTTTTGACTTTTTAATAGATAATTTTTACACACTTTAAATTAATCTTTTTTAATTGATGATTAGCTAAGGACTAAGATGTGTATTACAAATTTCATAGTATGATGGAAATTGTACTGTCACTTACTGTCATTTCTATCAATATTAGAAAAAAAATTCCTTTTTTCCTGGCAATTTACCTTCAAAGAAACTGATTGAAAATTTATTAAAATTATGTAATTTATATCTGGACATTTAAAAATATCTGCAAAATAATAAATTATATTAATTATTTGATCAAATTATTTACCTTTTTAGAAAATTTCTCCTCCCCTGACCCCTCTCCCTCCCTCCCCTGGGTGACTGATTCACTTTGATCACTCTTCTCTAGGTACTCTGTAAAAAATGCAATTTTTAATTTTCATCTCTCTCTCTCTCTCTTGCTTCTTAATACCATTGTATTTCTCAATATTTTTAAAGACTGCTCATGAGTAATGATATGATATGCATTTAATGAATATCACAGTAAACTCTTCTCTTAGTATAGGAGTACTTTTCTGAAATTAATGCATCTGTACCATCTTGGAGTAAAAATAAATGAACAAACCAACAGCAGCCAAAAAAACCCCAACAACAAAACAATCCAAATCTTAAACCCATAGGATCCGTAATCCCTTTGTAATGATGAAAGGTATAGACTAGAAGTCAAGTGAAAGACCAAGATTTTAATGGGTATTTGATTAGATTAAAATGTATGTCAAGTAAAGATAAAAACACTTCTCAGTAATGTTGCTGGTTTGGCACTTGTGTAGAAGGATAATGAGATAGAGTTGCCTTAAAAAGAGAAAGTTGGAAAGGCTGATCATTTTAGAGAGTCTGTTTGTCTACTTATTTTAGACTCAAATGAATGATAGTCGTATTATGCTTGCTATATCTCTTTCTAGTTTTGGAACAGAACATTCTTCTATTCCAAAACTTAATTCTTCTGCAGGTGGGAGCATGGGAAGAGCTCAGTGATCTGTCAGTGGTAGTAAGCACAGAAAGAACCACAAGAGACTAAGCTGATATCCAAAATTATGGGGTTTTTTGGTTTTTTTTTTACAAAGAATGAAAATAAAATCAAGTATCTGAAATAAAATTGCTGCACCTGCTTTTATTTACCCTTGAGAGATACCTGGAGGGTATGGTAAGCTGTGGGGACCACTTAAGATCCTTTTTGTAAGTTACCACATTTTCTTAGCAATGTACTTGAAGAAGAATTGAAATTATAAACTTTTAAAGACCCCTGTTACAAGTTTGTAGAGGCAGAAATAGATACAGCCAAGGGAATTCTCCAGCATATTTTGTGTCTTTAGATTCTCCTGTGGAGGTCTACATTGTCCTTCAGGCTGTCATCCCCTTCAAGACATTTTCTCTCCAAATAATACATAATTTAGTAAAGTACTAAGTCGGAGGTGCTTTGTGATCCATCTTTGATATCAAAATGGCAAGGGAGCCTTCGAATTCAGTTTGTGTAACATCCTACAAAATTTGTGAATGATGCACATGATATGCGTTCTGTTGAATAGGTCACACATAACATCAAGAGCTAACATACTCATATGTTCCTTCAGTTAAAATTTGGAGATGGTTAAATCAACAGAGTGAGAAAGGGCAAAAGAAAAGGGATACAGAATGTTCAAAGCAAAATGGTAATAGTAAACCAGGTTTTCTCTGAACACTACCAAGATGCATCATACCTAAATTAAAAGTAGGTGAGGTAAAAAAATTGCTGCCACAGGCTGTCTCAGGAATCAGTGGAGAAGAACAGACACTGAAGATTAGCTGAATAACTCTCTGTATATCTCACAATATGCAGAGCCACCAGCAGTAATATTGCTCATTTAGATACCTCAGCTGAATGTCAAAAATAGGTGTGAAGAATCATGATCTTTGTGCCTTACTCAGAAAAGTCTTAAGTAGCATGCAAACAATAAAGGGGGAAACAAAGTTTGAGCCTAATTGATCTTATTTCAAGGGATCCACATGACTAAATAAAAGAAAACCAGGGAAGTTCCACTGGATTCTGATCACCTAAGTTACATAGTTGAAATCTCTCTGACTCTGTTTCTGTCTGTTCCAAACAACTCTTAAAAGCCATAGTTTAGGTATAGTTTAGGAGATAGTAGAGGCAAAATACTTATCCAGAAGGCTGCACCAAATACACTGTCTACACCATGCCATGCAGGCCTTCAAATATGTTTTTAAAGGTACCCTGAAGCACTCCAAACCATTCTTAATGACATGCAACATACCTCTGCAGTTTTGCATTAAAAAAAATTCCACTCTGTTGGATGGAGACAAAAATCTCTCTATTATTTCAGACTGTGAATACACAAAAGCAGGGTTTATCGGAGAGCACAGGGCTCAGAAGAGATTCAAGTGCTACTCAACACAGATATTTTAGTATGCCTTAGCTTGAGTTCTACTTGTCCTGGAACCAATGATAATTCACTATCTTTGTTTAAGTTAGCAAAATACAAATACAGTACAAATACAAATATACAATACAGTAAAAAATACAAATACAATAATAATAATAATAATAATAATAAATCCCTCAATAATATATTAGGTTAGACATTTAATGATCTCTCATTGTAAGCATGGTTTCATCTTTCTCCCATCTTTTCATATATCTTCCCTGGAAATAAAGAGGGCTCCTGACAAAAGAGGCCATTTTACAGGCTAGGTTAGCAGTAGGACATCCTTATAGCCTGGTTATTGTTCACTCAGAGAGGTAGAATAGATAGGATTGGCATTGCTTACTGTGGCCATGCTGGCTAAGGCAAATCTAATTTAAGATATCTCTAATGTGAATGCCTGCTTCCCACTTAACCATTCTGGGTTACAGAAACCGACACTTCCAAGGAACAGTGTATATGCCCTGCTCTGAGCATATTATTTAGAATAAGATGCCCATTACTGTCTATCCATTAAAAAGGAAACCCAACTCAGATTCATTGTAAAACCAAAGGCTGGACATCTGAATCACAGTATGGATGTTGGTTGGCAGAATGATAAAAATCTGCTCAGATCAGTTTTATTATTTTGGGTACTCAGGAACTGGCACCCACTATGTCTCCAGATAAAATTCTCCATTTATAAACACCCTAAGAGTTTTTTTGTCCTTTTGAGATAAACTGTAGAAGGGCATTTACTGAAGGTAAATGTTTCTGCTTCAAATTAATTCAGCAGAAGGAAAGGTTTTTTCTTTAACCCTATTAGTCAGGTGACCATTTTCACAAGTTCCATGTTTTCCCTGGACTGCCTCTTACTGTTAAAATACTTAAAAAGTTTTGTTGTCTGACACAACACTGCTCAGTTTCAGCTTTAATTGAGGGTTGGCCTTTCATATCTTTTCCCTGCATATGCAAACCACAGCTCTGTAATCTTCCTGTGAAGACTGACCTTGCTTCCGTAGGTCATACAATTTCTTTTCCTTCCTGAGTTCCAAGAGTGTCCTTGTCAAGCAAGCTGGTCTTCTGTCCCACTTGCTTATTTTAAATAGCAATATCCACATTGCAAAGGACTCTATACTGTAGTAATCCCATTCCATGTGTTAAGAATGTCTGCCATTGGAGAAGTTTTAATGTAAAATAGACTATGAAATACCTGAAAAATGTGTAAACTGTCATAAGTTTGAAAACATTCAAACTAAGCTGCACAGCCTAGGGGAGGTCAGCAAAATACAGTCAATTCCTCTCAGGAATTTTTAACAAACCTTTGCCATATATTTACATATGACAGGGAAAAAATGCAATAATCAGATAAACCCATTTTCTTGTCATTTCTTTCAGCATCATTGGAATATTTTCTTTCTTATCAAGTGAAAAATAAATGGTTACATTTATTAGAATCATAGCAAATCCAACAAATCTTATCTGTCAACATTTGCTGCATGAATACAAATTTAATTTATTTACTACCACATAAGACGGATAATTTTTTATTAAGATTTAAAAAAAAAAAATGGAGATACTGAAGCTATGGTATAAAATCCCCTCAGTCTTCTATTCAGTTAATGAAACTTTCCAGGGCAGCATGAGAACACTATGGACATTATTTGTCTAATCTATTTGCTATTCCCACATCACTTTTTGTAGAAGCATTTAAATAAATTAAGATTGTAGAGTTTGTTTAGAGAAGTATTTTGAAGGTTTTCCTACTTATTTTCATTTTGTTATTGAGAGCAATGAAAGTCCAAAATATCTCAGAGAAATACTGTACCTTTTAGGAAACAAATACAACTTATCAAGAAAGTACAGCCTGAAAAAAAATTTTTTTTCTTCTATTTGCCTACACGAGTAAAATGTAGATAAGAATAACTCTCACTTAGTTCAGGTACTGAAAACTTGATTGAAGATATCCAACACATAATTAATGGATATATGAAAATGTTATTACACAGGTGACACAGGTTATATTTTACATATTGCTTAATGGCTTTTATTTGAAGATTTTACATTCATGATGGTGTTTAAACCTTCCTTAACTTGAGTGTTCACTAAACCATTCTGGAAATTGTCTTCTTTGACAAAAGAAGATGTCCTTTCAAGCTAAGATTCAAATAAAAACTGTTTCATTGTTTATTTGAATACTAAGCTGCAGTGTCACTGAATTGAATGACAGCACTTGTGTGGGAAGGTACTATCCAGTACATGGGCAGCCTGAAAAGCTGGTTTTACAATTCGTAGTTCTTTAATCTACATATATTTGGATAATAACCACAGTCTACAGAAAGTGAATAACTGGAACTTTCCAGAGGATTAGTGATGAGCATTTTCCATAAAGTGATTCCTTTCAGGTATCTTGCCCAACTTGCACTACCTCAAGTGCATCAAGTGTAATTCAGTATCTCTATGGATTACGTAAAATGAATTTTCTTTCTTTTTAGATCTGTAAGCTATGGTAAATATTTGAGTAACCAACACCATCTTTAGTTTTATCATACTTGTTTCAGGGCAGAGCAGAATGTGGCTGCCAAAGTATGATGAAGAAAATGTGCTTATGTGATTTATAAAGTTACCTCTCCTCAGACTAATACACTGTTGAAACCAAATAATCCCTGCAGTGTAACAGCAACATGAACTTCAGCTGTAACCATCATCCTACACATACCAGAGAAAACAGAAGCTGTGTTTTTGGTGGAGATTTCACACATATAACAAAAGGGATATAAACAGTAATTTAAAAAATCTGCCAATCTCAACCTGTTCTAAAACTTAAGAAAGAGGATAAAGTTAAGTCACTGTGAAATGTTATGAATTCTTTTGAATTTGTCTCACTGTAAGAAGCTTCTGAGAAATATGCTAATTAAAAAAGTTAAGGAAAGCAACTCTTTTATTCATTAAGTGATGTTCAAATATCTCCGATTGTTAGCTATAAAGGTTTGTAACAGATTGCTTGCCTTGTTTCTGTCCTCCTACTTCAAGGGCAGTAGCATTAAAGGATTCTACCTCAGACTGTATTTCATGATTTGCCTCAAGCTGGGTAGCATTAGAATTCAGATATTGTCATACTGGATCAGAGCATCTGACTCCACTGTCCGAACACTGACAGCAGCAAGTTCATAGACTTTATACTCAAAAGTTTCTGAAGCAAACTTCTGATCTGCTATACAGACAGAGATACTTCCTTACCTTTTCCCTAATTAGTGATTGGCCTAGGATCTGACACTTGGAGGTTTTGTTTCCCTCTGTGCATGTGCTCTCACATGGTTGTATGTGCAATGTGTGAATGTATGTATATACATGGGTGTAGTATGACGGGATAATCAGTACCTCACTACCCCTCTAAATAGACAGATAATGATTTTTTAATAAAATGATAGAGCAGTAGCTGGATAGCTAAAAGAAGGAGGGAAGGGGAGAGCTGTGATTTTTTCTCATACTGTAGTCCTTTCACAAGGAGAACATGAGAAAGTTAAGTTGTTTATTCAGCTGTTTAGATAAGCCTACCTTAAGAAGGTAATCTGTGGAGACCATTGATACACATATATGACAGCAGTCAGAGCAAGTTATCTGATATGGAAAAATGATTTCTATATTCAGCCTAAAAAATAGAATAATTTGACTGTGTGCCAACAGTCTCAGCCGGTAGAAAAAGATGCTATCCCCTTTGCAATTGTATATTCTTTGCTGTCTTGGAATACAATACACACAAGATATTAGTCAGAAGACAGAGTGTATACTTTGCTCTGTAAAAGCGCAATGGTCACTGGAACACAAGTAGAGCTCAAAAGCTCTCTTGACACACAAGTTTGTTGCAAATGATATACTAGATTTATATTAGAAATATCAGCTTGTTATATATATACATATATAAAAGACTTCCTCCTGTCAGCTATTAAAGCAAAGAATATAGTTTGGATAAATGAAGGGAAATTATGTCTACAAAATCTAAACAGTATAAAAATAGAAGTGCTGTCCAGAACCTTTGAAAACACTCTTTTCTAGCAGATAGCTTAGTACGTGTTTTATGTCATGATAGTTTTACAAGTTTTCACTTTCTTTTTTATAATTGAATATCTTTCTTATCTGTTAATTGCTGTTATCCATAACCTCCTCCAGCTTTAGGATAAAGAAAATTAAATATCTTTACATTTCTTTGATTTATGTAAATCTTCTCATTCTCCATCTTTGTAACTGCTTAACTTCAGATAACTTTTACTGCACCTACTGCATCCCAGTGTTTTATGGAAACGAAGTCTCACTATGGTTGAGAAACCATAATTTCACTTTTTCTATTGTATATACTTCAGTTGAATCTTTTGAAAGTCACATTTCTTTTCAAATCTGATTTCTATTGTTATTTATAATGTGACCTACATATTCTCTTCTGTATTTGCCACCAGAGATTAGTTGCCATCTTATAGTCGAAATTCATTTGATATTTGTCCTTGTCAATGTATCCCTGCATGTTGCCCTGCTTCAGTATCATCAAGATCAGTAGCTGCTTCCTATTCGATATTCCAATCCTTCTCCATGTTAACATTTCCTCCCAACTTTGATGGTGTTTTTTTATACAGATTTGTTTATTGACAACAGTATGAGCCTCACCTCCTGCTGAATTCCCCTGTGCATTTAAAAAAAAAATTGTCTGCAATGTAGGTATAAAACTGTATCTCATTATAAGCTAGAATGTTTATTTCTGAAATGCAAAGCATCTGACACATGTAATTAAAAATACTAAACATTTCAAAGCAATCCTGATATATGACTAGTCAAAGAGCTCATAAATCTTGTAAATTAATTTTTCACTATGATCATCTACATTTATTTGAAGATTCTTCATTTTTAGTCCCAGCAAGAAGTCTTAAATGTGTAATATATTTGAGATTCCCTTTGCAACTGTCTTTTCAAATGCAATAGCATCTGGACATGTCTTAACAAACATTTTTAAAGTCCTTGATTAAGCTTTCACTTGATAAGTTCAAAGACTTGTAGCATACAAAAAGAAAAAAAGAAAATTCCATGTAAATATTATTCAGTCAGCCATATTTTTTTACTCCCTAGTGACAGCTATGAAATGAAATTCCTATTACATTTTTCATCTGGGTTGTATACTGAGGAATCCCAAAAGACTGAAGCAAACACATATTTTACAGTGTATGCATGATAAGCATTTTGCCTGCAGGATACCTGCCATTTGACTACAAAATATATTTGATTTGCATTCTGCATATCTAGTTGTTATTATAATATTTCCCATCAGTAGATTAAAATATAACAGTTATGATAGCAAAGGAGTAAAATACCATTTTAAAGTCAGTTTATTTTCATATTTCTCTTGCCAAGAAGTACTCAGTAATAAATCTCAAGAAAAAAACCCTAAAGGCAAATAAATCTATAGACAAGATTGTGAGGGGTTTTTGGGTTTGTTTGTTTGGGTTTTTTTTTTAATAAAATATGTACTTGGTGATGTGCTTCCTCACCCTGTGATAGTTTCCCCTACTCAGAGCAGAAAGAAAATTAAAATTGATGCTTGAAATATTGTATGCTCTACTTCCACAGTTTCCACAAGAGAATTCATGTCTTGGCTAAATTCCTACCTGGACAATTCAATTTCTGGATGGTCTAGGCGGTTTTATTTCAAGTACTCACTTCTTTTACTATTGACTGGAGTTTAAATTCCTTTTCTAAAAAGTAAATTATCTTGGATACAAAAGAGATGTTGCTGAGATTCAGTGATATGATAGAGATATGTTGACATGTTATCCCACTGGAGAGAACCAAAATGAAAACATAACTCATGATTCTAGATTGCAACCCAGTGACAAAGGCCCCTCCATTCTGTGCTCAGTGATGCATTCTGGAGAATTAGCCTATCAAAATTTAAATTACAGAAAACAGTTCAATATTATTCAGTCAGTTCTAAAGAGAAACATTTTAAAATAAAGGACTTAATTGATCCCTTTTTTTTAATACATGAGTCCATTAAAATGCATTTGTTGATTTAAAACAAAGTTAGAACAAAATATTTTTTTAGAATATTCAATTTGGTAATATTTTTCAATATAAATATGCAAGTTTTATGTACATAGTACATCTGTTTTCTCTGCTACACCATACATTTAGAAATAAAAAACTTCATAAATCATAGCAAATATGACCATTTATGGAAAGTGAAACATTTGGCAAGATACTTTCTGATTGTACCCTTCCAGAAAGGAAATTCCATGTTGTATATACAGCAGTGTAAGGGAAATTAAATAGATGTAGTACAATAATAAAGAAAGTTGGAGACAAAATATATTACATGACTGTTTTCTGTCTTTTGTCCCACTGTAGACTCCACTCACACAGTTCTGTGATATTACCTAGCTTCTTCTTCTGTGGGCTTCCCTGTGGCTTGGGGCAGTGTTGTCAATGTCCGTGCAAGCTGGCCCATGGCCCAGGTCTGAGGCACCAGTGAAGGAGCTATGGAAGGAGCTGAGCAGGCTGTGTAGCAGCAGGAGGTTGACAATGTCTTCACAGACACCCAAGAATTTGAAGTGCAAGAAAGTATGGATAGCAAGAGGCTGCGCCTGAACAAGTGGATGAATGATACTGCAAAGATGGAAGTGCTTGGAAGCCTTTGACTTCTGCCATCAGGAGACAGGCTTCACTTTCAGATCTGAATTTACATAATTAGTGCAACACCCTAAGCAACAAAGAAGGGATCTGTCTCCTTAAAGAAAGATTTGGAGCTAGCTGAGCTGAAAACAGGTGGTCTTTCTGTGGCAGGACGTCTACCCCCCCACCACTGATAATGGTTGCATAAAAAGATAGCCCAAAGGCTCAAAGGCCCAGCAGGAATCATCTCTGGAGCCAGGAGGCTCAAACCTCAGCTAAGAATCCACATTTTGGTCTGCAGAGCTGATGTAGGGAGAGATGAAAGAAAATTACTGACTTAAGAGCCACAGTTTTTACACTATAAAAGATACACGAATCACCACTAAGGCAGAAGCCTCTTACTCCCTGAAAAGTGTTCAAAACTTCTCCCCAAAGTCTGGACGCAGGTTTCGTGGTCTTCTTCTCTAGAGATTGAGTGAAAGGATCCCCATGTGTGCTCCATCAGCAATTGGATGGTAAGATACACTGAATCCTGTTTATACTATTTCTTCGCTAGCTGTAAGTGAAAAAGGTACCTTATCGTGCACTGTATGTTAACCTACTAGTAGTGTTTCTTTTGTTTTATTCCTGTGTAGCGTTAGTTTGCATTAAGTCTGATGCCTGTTAGTTTTCTTGTCTATTAATAAATGATTCATTCTATAATAGACAGAATCAGTCATTATTAAAAGAACTTACAAATGAGAGTGGGTTTTGGGGTGCTGGCCGCCTCAATAAGGTTACTGCCTGCTGCCAGAGGCCTGGGCAGGAGGTAGGGTTAATCTAAACCCCCCCATCCGATTCGTGGCACTTTCCCACAAGTGGAGGGGGGAAGTCTGGGCAGGACTGGATCCATCCTGTAAATTAACAGCTACTTGTGCAGCTGGTGGTGAAGGTATTACTTCAGAATTTATGAGCATGGATTTGTCTTTGAAGCAGAAGGAGTGCTAGTGAGAGACAAGACATATTTGTCAATTTGACGTTAAGGGAACTTTGCTAACAGGGTGAGGGCAAATTTTTAACTAAGCATATCAGGGATCAGAGTGAACAGTGAGGATAAGAGTAAGGGGAGCTTGATAAAGAAAACCAATCAAGGCAAGGCACTACAGACAGACTCAAAATAACTTGATGAAGTCTCTCTATGGCAAGTTCTTGTGGGGACTTGAAACCTCCTGCTAGGAAATCAACAAAACCAAGACAACCCTGAATTGTCTTAAGATCAGCAAGGCAGCGCAATTAGGCCTGCAAAACCACTAAGTTGATTCAGAAAAGAAAGAAAACAAACAACTAAATTTCCAGAATTCCCTGTAAATTAAGACAGTTTATTGTCTAAATGGCTATAGATTTTATTGTGGCAGGCAGGGGGAAGACAGTTCTGGTATGGACCAGAGAGAAATTTTGGGACAGAGTAAAGCTAACTATGGGATGTTTTAAGGAGCTATTTCAAATGTATTGTGAGATTTATAGGGCATGGAACAAAGGAGGGGAAAGGAAAGAATGCAGATGCATAGGGATATAATGAGTATGGAAAAATGAAGGGAAAGAGATACTGTTATATTCATGTATTCTTATAATTTCATTTTCATGCTTTACATCTCATTTGGGCTCTCCAGTATTTCACAATCACTCTAGCCATATTAGAAAGACAGTCAAAAACATCCCTACTAGTAATCCATCCCTGTGTAGACACTGGATTGGACATTCAGTGTTTTTCTGGGATCCAAGGACTTGATTGTTAAGAATTGACACATTTCGTTCTCCTTAAGTCATGATTTATTTATAGCTAAGATTTACTTTGAGGAACACATCTTCTCATAGCAGAATTTTCCTTTTTTTAAAACTGTCTTCCCTGTTCAGTCAAACTATCCTTTAAATTGTTAACTTTTTTTTTAAGTTCATATTGAATTAGAATGAGACTTTTATTATTTATCATTAATGTCAAGATATAGAAAATATAAATCTTACTAGGAAAAAAATTGGAATTTATTTACTGAAACAACAGACGAGAAATTACTCTTGATTTAGTCCTTAGGTGGGTGGGATTCTATACTTAATACACACTATGAGGGTAATGCATTAAAATTTGATATCTTTAAGCAAACAAACAAAAACAGCAAAAAAAATCCAAGCCAACAGAAATTCTTAGTAAATTTGATTTTAAAACAAATATGTACATTAGACTGAAGAAGAAAATTAAAAGGAATATCCAATAGATTAATGCTAGCTTGCAGACAAAATGAAGGTATTGTGAAAATTAAATATGAGAAGTTCAGAGTAGATATATGGTACCTATCAAAAGCCATTCAAAAGCCATTATGTTTCAACAGGAAAGAAGAGGCAGCTATTCTAAGTAAGATGTGAAAGTTTTAGCCAAATTAAAAAATTAGACAGGGACATAAACTCTAGAGTAGGAAAATAAGGGAAGGTTGTTGAGAAGGATTGTAAACATATTCAAGTGATCTGCAGCTGAGGAATTGAACAACACATATATTATACTAATTATTATTTAGCCTTGTGTGATTGATAAGTAGAACATAGAATCATAGAATAATTTGATTTGGAAGAGACCTCTAAAGATCATCTAATCCAACTCCCTGCAATGAGCAGCAGCTACTAGATCAGGTTGCTGAGAGCCCAGTCCTTCCTGACCTTGAATACTTCAAGGGATGTAGCATCCACCACCTCTCTGGGCAACCAGTCTTTTGCCAACCTCATTGAAAAAACTTCTTCTTTATATCTAATGTAAATTGCCTCTCTTTTATATCTGTGTTTAGTTTACATAGGATTGTGATAGACTTAGAAACCACCCTATTAAATATGCTTGGGACTCCTGCCCTACTGTGGGAAAGATCAAAACACAGTGGTAAATTACACCTGCACAAATCTCGGAAACACAAGTGAAAACAGCAGACGTGGTGATCCTCTAGCACGGACTGAGATCTGCTGTGCCTGTGATTTCACTTGTGTGCCTCTGGCTGGGTACTGCTTTGGGGATCCCCCACCTGGTGAGGTAATGAAAATAAATTTTCTTGTTGCATTTCATCTGTGGTTTCAAGGTTTTTTCCTTCAACCTGCCTGTGCCAGCTCACATATCTAGGAAGTTAAATATAGAATCATAGTAAGACATTCCAAGAAACATTTGAGCAAGTCTGCCAAAAGGGTAAGAAAAAACACTAAAAACCTCTTAAGTGCTTCAAAATCAGGAAAACCTCCAATGGGTGGGTGGAACCACTAGAGGAGATGTAATAGGAACATCCTAGGAAGATAAGTCCTGACCAAAAGGATTACATCATTTTTTTCACAATATTGTCATCTATGGGATATTCTCATTCTGAAGGCATTATTTATATGGATGAACCAGATGGATAATTCCAAATCAAATATAGGTAGCAGAAGTTTTAGAATAAATTAATAGAATTAACAACTTGGCCAAATGCCATTTACCCAAGTAAGGCACTGAAGGGATTCAAATACAAAGGTCAACATCCTGTCTGTGTAAACCAGCCCTGGTAGAAAGTGAAAATTATTGCATTTAATAGCACATTTTTGAAAAAGGATGTTATCAGTGAAGGGGAAACTACAGCAGGTCAACCTGCATTTGATTAAGGATCAAATTTCATTGATATGTAACTATATGCAACTTATGAAGGAGAAAGGACTATAAATATTTTGTGTCAGAAATTCTTAACCTCAAAAACCTGTGGGAATTTTTAAAGAAATCAAGTAGCATATCTGTCCTTGTCATCTAATCATAATGCATTCAAATTTCAAAAATCTGACAATGGTCTTCATCTTCAAAGGCTTTTAAAGAAAAAAAATAAGGTAAAGAGGAGGTTGTGTAAAAAGATGTTGACTTAGTACATGACAGGAAATAGAAGGTTTGAACAAAAGGGAAGTTTTCACTCTCAAGGAAATTTACAATTGTTGCTATTTGGAAACAGTGTGGCTCAGTATATTTGTAAATATTTCAGAAAAAAAATTAATAATAAGGCCACTAAGCGTGCTGATAATGTTTAATTATTCAAGATGTATGATTAGAGAGATCTTTAAACAAAAATCCCACTATCTTGACGCAGTGCACAGTTACAATGAAATCCCACGTCAGTGAATGCAAAAAGCAATAGAGGATAATGTTCCAACTACCCAGATGAAATATTGTCTGCCAACTGAATTAATATCACTTAAGGAAAGAGGCAAATTTATTTAACAGCTGTCTAAATTGAAATAAAAGAATGAAGGATGCGAAGGTCTTTTTTCATGTTTGACATAATTAAATTGTGAGATTTGTCAGCGTGTATACAGAGCAAAACTATAATGGAATTAAAACAGGACCAGAAGCCACAGAGGACAGATTTATTAGTGGACTTCAAGAACAATAAGTCCAAATGAAATCTATATCTGAAAAACTCCTTAGGACAATATCTTCCAAATGTAATGACAGTAGAAATACTATTCTTCACTTTTATACTGTTCATTCTAAGTATATGCTGATAATCTTTGGATTTTATCCATTTTGCATTACAAGAGGAATAATCCATTTTAAGTTTTCATTGTCTGTATGAGCTAACTGTAACAAAATAATCTTGACTAATATTTTTGATTTTTTATTCATATATATAAAAGCACTTTTTCCTTTCTGAGCTTATCTAAAATTTATTTAATCTCTAAATTGACTTAATTGTCATTTAAAGGTAATTTAGAAACAAAATTCAGAACTGTAGTTTAGCATATTCTAGGTAATTTTTTTAAGATAAAAACTATTTTGTTGGTTTTTTTCATTATTTTTTCATTAAATAATAACAGATAGCTAATTTTTAATCTTGGTCTCAAACTACCCACTTTCCCAGTGTATCCCAGAGTGTATGTTTGTACAAATTATGTTCATTTATGTATGATGGGAAACAATTTGTTTCTACAAATATTTATGTTTTCCTGTTTTAAATGGAAGATATATTGCCAAAACCAGGACACCTAACTCTACACACTGAAACACCAAAAGTTATTTCTGCTCATGCTGCTCAGAATCCTCAATTAATAGTTTATCTCTTTAAGTCAAGGAGAAGCAAAACTTATAGCTTATACCTAGAAGCAAAGAAAAACTGATTTGCATAGTGCCCAAATTTAATGCAAACTGAATTTTGAGTTGAAGACTTTTCACATAGCAATTCAGAACCACTCAATCACCTGGGAACATCCAAAGGTATTATTGAGCTCAGCTCATCTTTCCATGTGAAATTCTGACTAAACTGTGTTTTGTATATCTCATTCTTTTTAGATTAAAACCAAATTATACCTTTTACAATGTTCATCATTATCTGCCTGTTCTGGAACATCAGAATTTATTTCTGTAGACTTTTAATGTATATTGCCAGTAGGAACAAAAACATTCAGAAAGGTCCAAATGAATGCATTTATAAATCTCACAATTATTCCATTTCATGGCATTTCATCCTGCACTGCACATAATCAAATTCTTTTTGCCTCCTGGTTTATACTAAGGATTGGTTTGGAGGGTTTTTTTGTGGCTGAGCTCAATGGGGAGTTCACTGTTCATCCATTCTGACTGTCTGCTGAATTTGCTCGATTTTCTCTCCAATTCAGTTTCCCAATGGAAGTTCCAAAAGCAAGCTGAATTTTACTCTCCTGAAATCCAGGGCTGTGGCTATACTATTGATTTTTCTTGCTTCTTCCCGGATTTTAATCTCTCTAATCTCATGGTTACTGCTGCCAAGGCTGCACTCAGCCTTCATATCTGTAGTGGGATATTCTTTCTTTGTAACAGATCCAACAGAGTACCACAATTATTTGACCCATCAATCAACAGCCTAAAGGTATCACCATTTTAGAGTAACATAAACTTGCCTGTTGACATTAACTTGGTTGTACATCTGATGAGGATCTAACCCAATATATTCTCACAGAACTTATTTCCTTAATGTGATTTGATCACACAGTTATATCAATCACAATACAGCTTTTAAATCTTCTGCAGAAAAACCTATTTATAAAAAAAAATAGCTTTTTTACATTATTACCTTTCAAATCATATGCAAGTGCATTTTTGGAGACAAAGCATGAGCTGGCTGAGAGTGAATCTGAGAAAGCTAAGTGATCCAGTTGACTTTAATGTCATATTTACTTAAAATCTTCTTTTAAGGTAAAATGGCAAATATTTTTAGTCTGTAGGAGAAACATTTCATAGTAAACTAGTCCAGATCAAATAAATCTCCTTAACAGTATTAAACTCAATTTTTTTCTTACTGTTTTACTGTTTTAAATTATTTAAAAGGCTACTCTATTTACTAGCCTCTCCAAGGAAATTTAAAATCCCTCATTAAATTCTTCCCCAGTATTACCATTCTTATCACCTTGAACTAGCCTCCCACTAGTCTGTCATGCAATCCCTTAAGGGTTATCTAATTTAAGCATCTTTCAGAATTTTAGAATTATTTATATCAACCACACTACAGAAACTGTTGCTGAAATTATTCTCAATAATAAATCTATGTTCATCTTTTGTATAATTTAGTGGCTGAGAGTAGAATTGCAAAAGATCTGTTTTTCAGGACCTGTCTCAGATGTGTATCCAATTAAGATACTATTGTGCTCCACAATTTATTTATTTATTTATTTGCTTTGGCACTTCATTTGGGATTTAGCACTTATTTTACTCCATTGTAATTTCCCTTATTCTTTTGTGGAACATTTTGTCTTCTTATTACTTATAAGTCCTGGAAGAAATTATGCACACTCATCTAGATTGCTTATCACTGCTTAAGTGGAAAGGGAGACCTCTGGGAAAAACAGGGTTTCCTTGCTTGTAAACTTTAAAATATTAAAACTAATGCAAAGGCAATTGCTTCTGCTGACCATGCTCATTTTCTTTCAACAATTACCTTGCTTGATATAGCTTTTTCAAGGGAAGGAAAAGAATTGCAGATACTACTACTGTAATTTTGTTACATGCTTAACCTAGACTGAAATTACTCTGTAAAAAAGAGGTATCTTCGACATTGCAATTCTTTAAATGTGTCAATAAATGCAAATGTATCCAAACCAAAAGAATAAAAATGCCAATGACCTTCAAATATTTCTGATAGAGCATCAGTGATACATAAAATGAATAGATTTGCAATCTGTTTATATTTATGGGCTGTGAAAACATGAGATTTTACAGCAAAATTTTGCCTCTGACAAAAATAAAAATTCTTATGTTCCTGAAATATTCATGTGAGATTGCACATAAACACAAATCCTTCAAGTATAAAACTAAGCTTTGATATACTTGCAACCTCTGTTTTTAAAGAGGAACCCACATACACTTATAATTACTGAACAATTTTTAGTGCAATTACAATTGTCAGGAATAATGAAAGCTACTGAATATTATCCATGCCCTTAATATATGTGATGTGATGTATTCATGTGGGTGTATGATATTTAATACTGTAATTCTGAATCTTTTCACTAATATCCTGATGTTGAAGATTTTTTTTTTTTTAAATGAGGAAAGAAATGCCAAGACATACACAAAAAAAATGAAAGGAAAAATAAAACCCACGCTTTCACTGTAACAGGTGGATTATTTTCACCTCTTCTCACAATCTCTTTCCACCTTTTCTTTTTCAGTCTCTCATAGGATTTAGGAAATGGCAACAAAAATTTTCATTGTAATGGAAACAGCAGTTTTTCCAGCAATTTTTTTTTCTTTTTTCAATTTTCTTACAATATTTTTTTACTAAATCTTTATCAATTTTTATTAAAATTAATTCACTCTCAGTGTTTCTTAATTTTTGGTAAATAGCTCTTCTCTGGTTTTAGGAAGTTGAAGAAGAGTAGATTTGTTAGAAGCTGGTGTCTTTATCATATTTAAGTCTCTCACTTTGGATCACCTCCAGCTCTAATCTCAAACATCCACTTAGCTATGCCATGTCTTTACCAGGACACTCTTTTAAGGAGAAAACCTTGAAATGTGACACCTTGAAAAAAAGACTATAAAACTTAACTGCAGGAAATTATCTGGGCAAGCTTTAATAGCAAGATGACAATGAAAATACTTGTATAAAGCACAGATGGTGAAAACTTACCCTGATGTCTTCATTGCCCACTCATCCACTTTGTTTGCCTAATTGAAAATCAGAAGATAAAGCCCTGAGTCACATTTTGAAGAGAAGAATAGTGATTGTAAAAATAGTGTGACAGTTTTTATCTTTGTGCTAACAATCTGCATCTTCTGTACCATTATTCCACTATGGTTTTTAACTGACAAAAATTATCAAAATATGCACAAAATTCCTGGCTGAAAGATCTTATAGAAAGATTTTATATAAAATGTACAAGCACATAGAATTTCTATGCATTTCTCTATAAATTCATATTACATATGTGTGTATATATTCACATATTACTTATGTGTTACTCATCCACTCACACACATACATAGGAGGGTTTTTAAGAAGCTATCATTTAAATTTTCACAACTTTTTACCCACCTAGGCTTCAGCTTAAGAAATAGGACAAGGAATATTATCCTGTGGTTTTGGCTGAGATTGAGTCAATTTTCTTCGCAGTGGCTCATATGGGGCTGTGTTTTGGATTTGTGCTGGGAACAGAGTTGATCATATAGAGATATTTTTGTCATTGCTGAGCAGAACTTGCTCAGAGCCAAGGTCTTTTCTACTTTTTGTACTGCCGTGCTGACAAGGATGTTGTTGGGGAAAGTGGGAGGAGACACAACCAGAACGGCTGACCCAAGCTGACCAAAGGGATATTCCAGATCATATAACATCATGCCCAGTAGAAAAAGCAGGGGGAAGAAGGAGAAAGGGGGGCCATTTGCACTGATGCTGTTTGGCTTCCCAAGTCACTGTTACCCGTGATGGGGCCCTGCTCTCCAGGAGATGGCTGAACACCTGCTTGCCCACGGGAAGCAATGAACTAATTCCTTGGCTTTGCTTTGCTGACGTGTGGCTCTTGTTTTCCCTATTAAAGTGGTTTTACCTCAACCCTCAGGTTCTCTAGCTTCTACCCTTCCGATTCACTCTCTGAGCCCACTGCAGGGGAGTGAGCAAGCGGCTCTGTGGGGTTTGGCTTCTGGCTGATGTTAAGCCATGGCATATATTTAAAAAATTAAACTGAAGTCTTCTACTCCTTCTGGAATCTGTTAGTGCTAAGGGGAGATAGGAGAATTACTACACATAACTCAAAATCATTGAAAATTCAGAGAAGATATGTGAGCTTTTTACAAAAAAACTTGTTTCATTCATAGAAAAATCTAATATTTGTATTATACTGAAGCTTTCATAAATACATATGCACACACAAAATCAGATTATTTTAAGGTGTGGTCTTGGAAAGGATTTAACAAAGGGACAGCAAATATTTTTGATCACTACATGTGCTGGGTTAGAAATATGCTGAATGATGAATACTAGAGAAATCAAATTACTCTGTATTTCTCAGAAATAGTGATCAAGATACTTCCCTTCTCTCATAATATTTGCTTTCCTTCCCAAGTTATAGGTGGATGTGTAACAAATATTACAAACCTTTTTGTTAAGTATGTTGTGTATTTTCTGAAAGGACTCGTCTATCTTATTCATTCTTTACTCAATCCTCATACTCATACACAGAACACACAGACACATGGATGCATATGTACCTCTGCATGTTTATTTGTCCTAAATCAATATAATCAATACATACAGAAAAACGAACATATAATACATTTTTAAGAAAATCTTTTAAAATGGCTAATATAGAGAGACCTCTTTCAGATTCTGGGATAGAATAAGGATCTGATTATCTAAATTTGTAGTTGATATTCATCTCCATTTGGGTGTTTTCTCTGTAAACCTCTAGTGAAGTTACAACTTTAATGTGAACAAAGAACTACAAATGCTTTCAAAACAGGAGAACTTAGCCTTCATACCAGTAACATATAGAGCAGATTCATTTTCTGAAAGTATCTTACAAAGGAACTGAAGGTGATGGGATGACTAGCTTGAATGAAGACTCCTGCTTTGTAGTAAATTTACTGTGCAGCACGAGTTTCAGCCCATTTCTCCTGGGTACATAAATAGTATTTACAAAGGCAATTGAACTAACTAGATTTGCAGCCTTATCCATAATAATTACATGCAGAAAATCTTCTCTGAGTGCTGTATCTTAATGTAATATAACATTGTCATAAGTAACTGAAGTATTGCAAGGGATTTGCAAATAACAAATTATTTTCCACATGACCTCATGTGTTCAAGAGAAAAAGTGCTGGCAACAAATTGTTATTCATTTAGTTGACACACATTAAGAAAAAGAATAGCATGGATAACTACACCTTTACTGTGTAAAGGTTTTCTCTTTTTCTCTGGTTGCCTTAATTTTTTTTTTTTTAATTTCTTTTTTTTTCTGGTTACTTAGCCATTTAAGTAATATTCCCTTCTGCAGATCAGAGAATAGAAGACAGCTGGCTGAAAGTTTCTCAAGTCTGATGTGTAATGTGACAGCAGTATTAAAGGAAAAGTTATTTCTTGAGTTAGTCAATAAAATTCTCATAATGAAACAAAATTGCTCATAGTGGAAAACGTTTTTCAAGGCTATATAGTCAGTATGATCTTAAAAAGACCGATTCATTTACCAGTAAATTAATTACAATACTATGTTTATATACATTCTTAATGTTCCACAGTGACCTTGGTTCATTCCATCCTCTTTTTAAAAACTTCATTGAGAGTGGAAAGTGAATTTATTGTTTATTTATTTATGTAATACTCTCTTAGTTTAACAACCTTTGAATGCAAAAAACTAGATTATTCCCAGATGAAACCATGCAGGAAAATGCCGTTGAGGAGAACACCTGGTGTACTGCGACCCCTATGCAGAATTTAACCATGGGAGTACTCTTTAATCAGCATGCATCACAATGCCTACAAATAGCATAGCTTGGGCTGCTGGTCCTCACACCAACTATTTCACTCTTTAGGTCCATTCTGGTTGTGCTGCACTGTTTGCTGATGTACGCACAGCTTCTTTTCAGAGTTTTGAGGACAGTCTTTTCTTCCCACTGGAGTCAGCTGAGAAGGGTGGCTACCTTCAGAGTTTCTCCTGTCTTGAGAGAAAGGAAAATCAGTTAGCCTTCAAGTTACTGCACTCATTATGGGCAGCTGGGCTAAGGTCATGTGTCAGTTATCAGTGCTTCGAGTGAAATGTCTTGAAGATGTGTCTGTGTCCTCACTTAGACCTCCTTCCTGCAAGACCCTTTCTTAAAAAATGAAATCACCTACTCACATCCTTTGACCTTAAAGTTTCACAAGCACAATCTGCAAAGTTTCTGTAAACCACCCAATATTAAGAAAATTGGAATTAGTTGTAGAGAATTGTGCTGTTCTACCAAGTGGAAAACTTATATAGGCCGACCATCAAAATTATATTGTACAAGCGAATCCAATTTTTATATTTCTTCAAGAATAAATAGTACCACATACCAAGAGTATCAGTATTCTTCTTTAACAAATTTATTGAAAGCTGAAGGAAAATCCTGGCAAGAATTTGAAGTAATCTACAATTAAAATGCTATATGAATATCAAAGAAAAATTATTTAAATTATTAGTGATGTTAAAAAAAAAAAAAAAAGAGAATTAAGAGAATCTCTCTGTGAGATTAAACTTTAGCATAAATTAATAAAAATTATCAGAACTGAGAAATAAACGAGCCTGCTTTTTTTATTCAAGCATTTGTTTTCTATATTAATACTTTCTGAAATGCTTAATGTACAAGTAACAAGAAATTAATGGATGCAGGTTTTTGTTGGGTCATTTGGGATTTTTTGGCTTGAGTCATGTTTTTTGTGGGTATATGTGTTTTGTTGTTTGGGGTTTTTTCATCCGAAAAGAGCTATTTTATTTTTTTACAGGCTCCAGATAAAGCAGTTAGAACAAAAAACTGGGGTAGGAAATCATCCATATCTTATATAGATAGTGTAGAGTTCTTACATTTAAATATGAAATGCATAGTAAAAATATCATTTTTGTTATAGCATACAATTCTCTGCACAAATATCACCTGAACATTATTTTTTCTCACTCATAATACTTACTAATGCAAGTGAACTTCCAAATATTATATATTCAACTGGGAATGCCTCTGAAAGTATGACTCTCA
Organism: Aleadryas rufinucha; assembly: GCA_013397815.1. Taxonomy (NCBI): domain Eukaryota; kingdom Metazoa; phylum Chordata; class Aves; order Passeriformes; genus Aleadryas; species Aleadryas rufinucha. The sequence continues at coordinate 286,661 of VZTH01005171.1, forward strand.
TAATCTCTCCAGCCAATACGATTTTTACTACTTTCCTCAGATTTCATTTTTATCTATAATTCATTAATTTGTGAAGGTCAAAAGTCCTTCAGCTAGTATGAAAAAACTCAAGAGTTTAAAATCCCACCACAGAAAAAGTAAAAAAATACTTAAATATCTTTAACTTTCCACTTCTGCTTTTTAGAAGGTTGATCAGTCCCTATGTGACACTGATAATAATGTTGATTTCTTGAAGAGTAGATGTCCTCAACTATGCAGTATAAATTGAAGTTAAAAACAAAACTCTATTAGTATGCATCCTTACATTTCTTTGCTCCTTCACAGTTTCCTCATAACAACGCACTTTCTGTTCTACTTATTACAAAGAACTATTCCCTTAACTATTCCAGAGTGTTTCTAATAGTAATACATTAAGCTCAAAAGCACCTGGATTGTGGTATTTGAATAGCTGAAGGGAATTTTTATTTCCCTTTAGTTTTTTTGTCTTAAACAAAAGCAGGATAATAAATTAAAAATGTGAATGTCACAAGCATTGAACAATTATTCAAAAATATCACCTGGAGAAAAACAAAAATTGCCATCTGCATGCAATTTGAAAAACTTGCTCCTTTGTCATAATGTATTTTGTTTTATTTTAATTTAGGTCACTGTAATTAAAAAATAGTAGTCATTGTAATTTAATAATATTGATAAATTTCTGGTCACAACCATACAGTGAACCCATTCCTATCTTTTGTTCAGTGATGGTTCAATGTAAAACAGGAAATGAATCTCAAATAGGAGAAATTGAGTGCTGAAGCTATGAGAAGAGAACCGCAGTACTCAGTGTCACATAGTCTCAAATTTATTTAAAAGCAATATGACCATAGCAGCTGGGCAGAGAGTTCCATGTTTTGATGTGCACACAGTTCAAACTTGTGAAAAATTATGGCTTTGTGCCCCCTGCTTCATTTTAGACCTCTATGAGGGTTCCAGAGTATCCTCATATTTAGAGATAATTAGCGTTTGTTACTTAGTTCGTAAGTACAGCTCCAAAATAACACAATTATAAAGCTGTTAGCAGTGGCCTGACAACTTGGGTCATCTTTTCTTCTTTCTTTCCTTCCCATATCTACCAGATAAACCTAAACAGACAGAATTGAGTAGGCACACTCTAGGGCTCATTAACCTGAGTAGACCATTTCCCTCTGCAATAGCAAAGTTATGACTGATCTAGGTCAAAATTCAGTATATAAGGCTTGAATGGGGAGTGAGTCCAGTGAAGCCCACAAAGGGAATCAAGGGACTAGGGCATCTTTCATTCGAGAAGAGATGGGAAGGGCTGTGACTGTTCAGCTTGAAGAAGAGAGGCTCAGGGAAATGTAAAATTAAAAGACAGACTCTTCTCAATGGTGCCCTGAGACAATCTGAGTAAATTGAAACGCATGCTATTCTGTCTGAACATAGGAACACATTTTCTTACTGTAAGGGTGGTTGAACACTGAAACAGGTTTCTCAGTAAAGCTGTGGTGTCTTTATCCATGGAGATATCTAAAATCTGACTTAACACTGTCCTGGGAAACTTTCTGTAGGTGCAAATACTCTTATTTGAGTAAGGGTGTGGCTGAAACAATCTCCAGAGGTGTTTTTTGTCTCCAGCCATTCTGTGATTCAGTGATTTGGCTTTTCAGCTTTCCTTTCCACCCACCTCACTACTTGTATCACTGCTCTTTGCCCTCTCTCAAGGACGTATCATAAACTTGGACACATATGCATGCCACCTCTAATGAGCTCACACTTGTCGGTGAGACTCTAAAAATAATACTCTGAAGTGACTGAAGCACTGTTTATATGGTCCACATTATGCCCCTGGGTTTTGCAGTTGCAGCTGTGAAGTGGTTTGGCTTCATGAAGAGGGGTGATCAATGCCCCTTTCGGAGCCCTAGAATGATTCCTATGCGAAGTGGTTTTTTCTAATCACTTGTTAACATAAAATCAGTCTTCCTGCTTGGCCAGGCAACTCATCAAGGAAAAGATTCATGTTTCCTTAAACACAGACTTCTTAAAGTTAGATAATCAAGTTTTTGCTGGTTCTCATAGGTTGACTTTAGAGTGAATGAATGAAGTTAGTTCGGTAAGGTAGAAATTCAGAACCTCAGGATTATATATCAAAATAGTGGTTTTGAGCTAACATTGTGAACAAGTTATGCATTAATATCTTGCACTGCATTGTTAATGGTGTTAGGAAATTATTCTTCTTCTCACCCAAATGAGGCTGCATAATCACAAAAAAAGGAAGTCGCACTAAATAATATTTAAAGAAAATTTATGATTCTTACCAGAGTTAAAAATCTGAATTCATCTATCAGTATTAGCCATTATTTAGTTATAAATTCACAAATAACTTTCTTATCTGGGTCGCCTTTAGTCATCATTCTGTTTGGGGTTTTTTGGTTTTGTGGTTTTTTTGTTTAGGTTTGGTTTTGGTTTTGTGGGTTTTGTTAGTTTGTTTTTGTTGGATTTTTCTTTTTGCTGTTACAGTTTTTTTGGGGGGATTGGTTGGTTGGTTGGTTGGTTGGTTGGTTGGTTGGTTGGTTGGTTGGTTGGTTGGTTGGTTGGGGTTTTTTCAGGCATGTTGAAATACCACTACAGCTGGCTGAAAAATCCAGAGCTTGATTTAAGAAAGTCTTACTTATTCAGACAGTTTCACTGGTTTGAAATTATATAGGTTATGAAAAAATAGTTTTATGGGTAATGAGCTCAAGATATGTCATGGAACAAGGATGATGTGAAGTGAGTGCTGAAAATAATTAAGTTTTCATTGTTATGTTTGGTATGGAGTAGGAATAAAGCAATTAAAACCTAGAATCAAATTGGCCTTACTTAGGCCTTACCGTCACCTTAATTGATATTTAATCATATTTAATCATAGATTAAATGTGAAGCGCCATCATAGATTAAATATGAAGCGCCATCATAAATTAAATATGAAGCATTGCCTTTTGAAGGTTAAACAAAACAATATCTGTCTAATTGGTTCAAGTGTAATAATTTTTTTATCAGGAAATCTTAGAAAGAAGACAAATATCTGAAGAATAGTGTATTACTGTTAAAAAATGCTAAAAGCCAAGAGGAACACTGTTCCAGTGACTGAATCTGTCTATAAATAATATAAATCTGCTATGTCTTTAAGGATTTTTGCTAAATATGAAGCTAAAGAAAGTTCCAAGTAAAACACTAAGTTGAAATACATTGACAAGGTTTGGTTCAACAACCAGAACCCCTATTCCTCTATCCCAAATACTTAATACTTTCAAATTAACCAGATATAATTCTTTCATAACATGAAGCCAAATTTTCAGACTTGAGCAGTGCTTATCTGCTTCGAAATATGAAACATAATGTTCTTTTTCTAGACAAAGAACTACCTACAATTAACTAATTGGAAATGTAATTTTAATAGTCACATAAAGATGGGTAGACATATGTACAGATTATTGTCAAAAGTTGACATGCTCATTCAGGTAGTGGAATATTTGGCTTTTTTTGCCTTCTTCAGACTGAAGAATAAGGAATGCTACTAGTATCTAAAACAGGTGTGTGAACTTCTGCCACCTGAAATAATTTTAATAAGTTTTGTTTTAATTTTTAAAAATGAAATTTTAAAACTTATGTCCAGTGGGGTTTTTTACTACAATGTGTATAAATAAACCAGGCAAAAGAGCAATAAGAATTGTAGGTCTCACATGACCTTCCTTACTGAAAAGCCATTTCTATTTTTTCCTTCTTTTTTTTTCTATTTATGAACCCTTTATCCTTTTCTGCCTGTGGTCTCACTTCAGTAGGATGCCTTAATGACTTCTAGTTTTTAAACACCCATCTAGATCTACCACAAACAATGAAGCAAACATTTATAGCAGACTGAAACGAGAAAATAAAACAAGAACAAGATAATTGGGGAAAAAAATAGCCATAGCTAGATTAAGCACTGTCTAAAGGTAGATAACAATCAGACTCAACTATATATACAGTGGCAAACGTGAGAGGTATATAGGCCACTGCTTCTTAGCTTCTCCATTTTCTCACACATCCAATTCTTTTCCTAAATTAGTTTCATTAGCAGAGATACACTACCAGGGAAATCAAAGATGGAAAAGGATTGCTAGGTCACCTCATCTGCAGAGAGTGTATGCATCTTAAACACTGCACAAGCAGGGTATGATTCATTCTAGCACCTGTATTTTCTGTTTCATTTATTGCATTTTACAAAAAATCACAAGAAGTACAGATGTTTCCTATTAGACAGGGGAAAAAAGTTATTCTGGTATTTATTCTTCTGTTTATTTATCTTCTACCATAGTAGAAAACTTATTTTTTTTTTCCTTGAGATTCCAGCTCTTCAGAGAGCAACTGTGAAAAAACCTCCTCTTCTTTTTCAAGTGTTCTGTGGCTTGTCTCAGACTTTTGTGTGGTTCATCCCCCATCTCTATTTTTATCACTTTCATGAAGAATTAGAATAACCAGTTTAATTTTGAAAGTGCTAAATGTTCCCATTTGAAATCTAATTGCAGTCCATCTGGCCTTAGTTAAAGCAACTGCTAAATAGAAGATATTAAGTAGAACATAATTACATATTACGTTTCAAAATTTGAAAATTAGAAAGTAACTTGATTGAACAAACTGTGTTGCAACACTATATATCACATAGAATATGCATTCATTCCAAAACTAACTGCTAACTAGGATAATTTATATAATCATTATCGTGTGCTTCCTTTTTTTGAATTTTTCTCTTTGACACTTTTGCATTAGGAAATCATTAAATTTTGTATTTTAATGTAATTTTTTCATTTAAATACTCATTATGGTTATGTCTATGCATGGCTTTCGGCACTAATATATCTCTGAAAACACACTGTTTATAATTCCAAATCCTCAGCTTTATCAATTAAAATTTTAACTCATCTCTGAAGCTGGACTAATATGATTTCTCTGTCTTCAGCAAAACCATTCTGGTTTAGAGAAGCTGGGGAACTTGCTCCTTTTTTATTGCACCTTCCTTTCTCATAGACTTCAATTCAGTTACACAGTTAAATACGTATTTCCTATACCTGCTCTAGAACTTACCGTTTTCCTTTCTGGTGAATGAGTATGAACATATTCTAACATCAACACGTATGACATGATGTTGATATTGCATTCTCCCCCTTTTCACTGCTACTTACACCAGCTTTTCTGTTCTGCACCCCTTCAGTTCTGTCTTCAGTTGTCCTTCTGTCCTTTATCGTCTCTTGACAATGCAGACTTTTACTTGGTTTAACCTCCCTCTTTCTCATCATTAGCTGCTGTCATCTTTCACTTCTTCAGTCCCTTTCACATGCAAGACTGCATATTTGGCTCTTGCCTAACCTTCTGCTGGCCATCTGGTTTCCCATTTTTAAACAGTAGGAATTGGGGACAAGAGACAGTGGGACCAGTCTGCTCTTCTCTCATGCAAAAGGCTACGACCAGTCTGGACACTAATCACAGCAGATTAGTAATAGGAGACTATGACCACACCTGATGTACTGTGCTATTTTTATAAAAAAATTCCAGATAAGCGCATGTCCACAGTCACACTATTTTTAATAATATTAAGGTTTAATCCTAGCATACATCTCTGCAGTTTGGAATTTAATGCCCAGCTGTGTCCGCAGTGGTCTGTATATCAGTAAAACAACAAAAGAAAAAAAAAGATAATGTGGGGAAATGCAAATATATTGTTGAATTATCACTTTAAAGACGTGAACCAAGTACATATGAGAAACTGCACCATTTCTTGAAGCATGCTGCCTTAAATATATCCCATAAAATTAAAAACTACCCCAAACCCCTTCACACTACATCAAGTTTATTAAATTGTGTGTTTACCAAAGAAGGATCTGAGGACATGGCAATTCACAAATACATATTTCACATAAACTAGTAAGTAAGTGAATTGCTCAGTAGTAGGTGCTCTTTATTTTCCTTTTTCTAGAAGAGGAGTTGACTAGAGCAAGTGTATGTAATGTTTAAGGAGTGCTAGGAGTGTCTATTTTTTTTGTGTTAAATGACCGTTCCTCTTAAGAATGAAACAGGATGTTCACCATTTTACTTAGCATAAGGCATTAACTGCTAATCTGATAACATACATAAAAGTCAAGGATTGTTAAAGTATCTCTTAAACAAAGCATGTGAATTTCAGCATAATAAAAGAAGGATACATAACATAATATTTTTCATCATAATTTTTAGGAAGAACACTACAGATATGAAGCAACCAATGATATGAAATAAGGGCATTTAAGGCATCAGGAGTATAAATGCTTGTCCTTGGTGGACTGTTGATGAATTTAAAGTTATGTTTCTACTGTTACAAGAGAAAAAGCCCTAAAGCCTATTTAGCTATGCATAATGATCTGCTTTTGACTGCAACTTTTTGCTATTATTGAGGAAATCTGTGGTGGCAGGATCACATTTCAACACAGGGTTTGTCTTTTGCTATAAAAAACAGATGTTCTTCAAAGGAGTATTGCCATTTAATTCAAGTTGCACATACAGGGATGTGCTGGGTTTGGCTGGTTCATTTTCTTCACAATTGCTAGTATGGGGCTGTGTTTTGGATTTGTGCTGGCATCAGTGTTGATAGTGTAGATAACATAATATAGCTTAGTCTTCAGAATCTCCACCCAGTCCCATGGGTGGAGTAGTGAATGAGCAGCTGCATGGAGCTTAGTTGCCAGCTGGGCTTAAACCACTACAAGACATTTTGAACCAGGTTTTTGGTTTTTTTCAAGATATTCAAGCAATTGCTCAATTTTTGCAGTATCTCCTCACAGACATTATTCTATTTCTTTCCATTGAATTAAATGTAATAACATCCAGTGAAGATTCAATAAAAGTTTGAGACACCTAAAAAAATACGGGTTTTTATGTGGAGTGATAGATTAGAAATAACATCAAGATCAGGTATGTGTCTGTAGACAGGTAGGTGTCTGAATTTGGGGTTGAAGATCCAATTACACATGGAAATCAACAGCTCAATTACTTACTTGAAGATGGGCTTGTGCTATTTGAGATCACAGACTCACAGAATGTTTTGTGTTGTAAGAGACCTTAAATATAATTTAGTTCCAGCATGCCCTGCCATGGCCAGGGACACCTTCCGTTAGTTGTCAGAGAGTGACTAGGAAAGATACTTTGTCAGATATGCTTGAGGACTAATCCTGCCCACCTGCAATGACAAACAGGAGCTGAGCAGATTCATAACCTGCAAAGATGAAACCCACATTTTAAAAAATTCATGTCCTAATTTATGCACAATTTATTCAAATGAAGACTGCCAAACTGGGAAAAACAATTATTTTCATTTGAGCTTTTAAAACATTTAGAAAAAAAAAGGTCAGAGCTCCAAACCGGTCGGCTTCTTAATTCAAGTCAGCACTAAAATACAGAGGTTTAATCCTGTCTTTCTTTTTATTTTCTTATATCAGAAAGCAAAAGCAAAAATAAAACCAAAACATAAGAAAAATGAAGGTTCAGAGATATTAAATATAAAGATGTACCACAGAACAAAAGAATGACTTCTCAGCAAGTGCCTTACTTATAAATGTGTCTCTTTCTTTTTTCTTTTTTTCTCTCTTTTTTTTTTTTTTTTTTTTTAAATTCAAGGATAAAAGAAAAATCACACAGAAATTATGCAGTCAAACTCTACCTTATTTCATTCTAATGTAGCTGTGGACAGGACACAAATGGGTATGTCTGATTAGACCACTGAATACCACAGTAAATCCTAAATGGCAACTAGGCCATATGAAATAGGAACTTTTGAAAATAATATTTTGTGGAATGGATTAAATGTCTTCCAAACTTCCATAATTACAAGAATTAGCATGTGTCAGTGACAGAAGAGCCAGCCCTCTTTCATTGTTATGACATGAATGGTATGGGGCAAATTGCCACTCTATCAACAGATATTCCTTTTTACCCTAGCATCCTGAAAATTGAGTATGTTTAGCTATTACAATATATAGATTTTTAAATATTAAAATATTGCTATGATATTTTAAGAGTGGAGCTAAAATACAGAATTTGCTAATACCTTTCTTGATCTATTTTTTGACATCCTTACTGAAGAAAGAAGTCACACTCAGAATAAAACTTGTGAAGAGAAAGACATTTAGCCTGTATTACCACCTCATCAGTTCAGTTAGAAGGAAAACAAACATGATAATGTGGGTTGTTAGTTTTTCTCTCCTTTGCAGTTAATACAAATGTGTCTTTTTAAAATCTTGATCACCTAGAGCATTCCAATCAGCATTAATGTTAGGCAAAATTACTTAATGCAACTTGAAAATGAAAGACAGAAAACACAGCTAGAAAGAAGTAATAGAGCTTGTTCATGAAGAGTATTGGAAAGAGATTGCAGAAGTCAGGGCACGTGAAACAGAAGGAAATTTTGCCACGATAAATATGTTCTCCAAATTTTCCAAAGTTAGCTTTCAGTTCTTATTCTTATTCCACCAGTAATTCAGATTTACTGGCCACAGTCTTCGAGTGAACTGTAATTGAGAACAGCAAGGCAAAGTTCCCTAATGCCAACAAAACCAACCATGGAAAGAGCACTCAAGAGAGTCTCCTAATAAGTAGCACAGAGCATTCAAGGGTAAAGATGTGATATCTAGTGCCTTTTCTTGCACTCACCAATTCATTAGTGCTGCATTTATACCACTTCCTAAGTGGGTAGAAATTATTACATCAGAGCATTTGATTTTCTAAGATGATAGCAAAAATAAGTCTTAAGTTAACTCGAAAATCAGTAAAGTATCTGTGTGAATTGATGTGCTTAATCTGTGGCTTTCCTCTTTGCAAGACACTGTTCCTGATGAGGGCTATCAGCTTCACACTTGTGTGAATGACTAGGGAGTTCCCCTAGGAAGGTATCTTATCATCTGAATTTAGCCAACAAAGAGAAAATCCAGCAAACAGGAAAGTAATTTTATTTATGGCTATGCAGAGAAGTATATTTCCTGGAATATCCTTATCTTGTATAGCTTGACTATGAATGTTTGAGATCAACAAAATCCCTTCCCAGAAGTACAGTCCCAATGTAGATATTCACAAGAGAAAATTGTGGACTATGAATCAACAGAAAGGCAGAGGTTTAGTAGTGGTCTTCTTTCTGTTTAACTACAACAAAAACAAGTAGTAGAAAAAGAAGAATGGAATGAGAACTTATTTACTTGGGAAAAGAAAGTTAAAGGAAAGTTTTCACCAGAAATGATAGGAATGGAAGGAATGGATTCTCAGGTTGGCATAAAATAGTGCAATAGACAATAATTTTAATGGTTTAAAAAAAAAAGGACACTTTTTTACCAAACGAAACCTATAGATTTTGGGAGACCTTTATAAGAAAGAGTCATAATAATTTAAATGCATTTAAAAATATACCATCCATCATTTCTTCAAGACTGATTTTTACATAAGACAAAAGCTGAATCTGAGATCTCAAAGGTAAATATTCCAGGATAAGAAAATGTCATATGAGGAGTTAAGAAATGAATAAAAGGCAGAGCACATTCATAAAACTAAGAATGTGCCGCTATGGAGAAAATATTAATCAAATCTCTCAGAAAAAGGTGCAATGAGCCTTTGCTACCTAAAGGTTTTTAGTCAAATTTGGTTCCAAACTTCAGCGATACAGATAAAGATGATATAAAATGAGCTTCCTAAATTGTCACTTAGTGAGATGGTGTTGAAGCACAGAATGCTCATTTTGAATAATTAGGCAACATAAACAAAGATATTTCTTTTTTATTTGAGGCTACGTGATATAAGAAAGAGGTATAATTTGAAATATAAGCAGGTTTCAATCAAACACTATTTTCATCCACATTAAGAAAATTGTTTGAGGAAAAAATATATCATTTTTGTTATAAAAATTATGAGGTTAGCTCTTCAGATGGGCCTAAAAGAAGATGGACAAGGGACAACCAATCCTAATAATTCATATTTTGAGTTATTTCTGAACTATGTAATTAAGGCTTTAACGAAGATATTTATCAGCAGCATTCAGATGTCCAGTGCTACTTGATGTGGCCTACTAAATTTTACATAACATTCAGCTGCTAATCCAGAAAGCACAGGTTTTCCTTAAGTCTTATATTTTAAATCCCAGCCCAGTTCAATTACCTTTTATATCGAAGTACCAATGGCACTAGACACTGTTCAAGAAGGTGAATAAATCCTCAAGTGTTATCTGTACCAATTAGGGACAGAAAAGCACGGAAGACCAAGAATATTATGGCTGACACGTATAATCATTATCAAAATAAAAGCACTTTAAGTGCTTCAGAAAGTAGAAAACTGACCTTTTCACAAATGTTAGGTCTCATGACAGAAGAGCCTCTATCATAGTGCAGAGTGCCTCTGTAAGTCAGCATTTTAATTACCTGAATGATTTACATTTCCAGTTTATTTATCTGCTCTCAACAGCCACCTCATCTTTCATCTTGTGTGTGCAATCATAAGCAGTGTGAAATGTTATTAAAATGCTTAGGCATAATTGATAGAGTCAAGTTCCCAGCATGCTTAAATTACTTTCATCAGGACATTTTTTCTAAATTTATTTTTAAGATCCTGCCCTAAAGGTTTTCTAAAGCCTGGCCTCCAAACTCAGGATAGCTCTGTTTTCTCATGAAAGACACTGCCTAATTCTATGAGCCAATGTAAGAAACTAGTGCAGAAAAAGAATCTTGGTACAGAGGCAGGGAATGCAATGCAAAAGAAACGTCTGGGTAGGAGGAAAAAAATTACACTCTTGCAAGAAAGGAAATGCAGAATTAAACTGTTTTGGTTTTCCCTATTCACTTAAAACTGAGGAAATTGGGTTAAGTGCCTCCTTAATAGTGATTCCAGTAAAGTAGCCCTGCTTTACCTTCTGCATAAATGTCCATATTCAGTCAAATGTGGGACATACACTTTTCTGATTACCTGAGGATGAAGATGACAAATTTTCTTATCTTTCTTCAACTACTTAAAACCAATTTCCCCCCAATATTAATTAAAATAAAGTTGATTTTTCTTCCAAGGTGATTCTCATTTTATGGTTGTATAAGGTGGCCATATAACTAAAGGCTTTAATCGACATGTCTTGTTCTCAGAAGCATTTTTCTTTTAAGTAAAACTAAGCTCCTGTTCCAACAGCCTAATTTCTAATTACTCCATTCAGAGTAAGAGGCTGTTTTATTCTTATCATCAGAATTTTATTAAAAGTGAATCTGCAATCTTCAGCAGACAAGATACATTATCTGAACTCTGCCTTCATCACCTAATCAAAGCCGATTTATAGAAAACTGTGCATGTCTAAGGTACTGAGTATTTTGTTGAAAAGACCGTATTGCAAAGCGATGACACCTACACCAGCAAGGACAGGATGCTACTAGAGATGTAAGCTGCCAGGCTCCACAAAAGGCGGTGCTGGCTGAAGCTGTACTGTTTACCATGTCGTGTTGCACTGGATACAATGTAGCAGGATCTGGTGATACAATTAAAGGATAATATTAGTCCTGTCCCTTTTTAACAAAGGAATAATTCAGTTCCTAGGTAGATAAATGAGGCTGAATAGCTAGTAGCTTATGTCCTGAGATTACTGCAAGGAAAAGTAGTTCATGACTGTCTTCAACTCTTATTTTATTAATAGGCATCAAAAATTGCTTTGATAATTGATATTTGAAACTATTTCTGGGGTTAAATTATGTATTTATAATTTGCTTTTTAATTACCTACCTACTTAAAATAGTCATCCCGTTAAACCTAGAAACACTCATTTTGGGAGAATCTGTGCTTAGAATGTCACTTGAAGAAATTTATATTCAGTCTCTGTTCACTAAACAATTCCAGTTTTAAGGGGATCAGATTATCCATCTATGCATCAGCTCTCCAAGCTGATACCTTCTCACATTTTTTTTCTGAAAGGCACCATTTTCTTGAAGTTAATTACTCTAACAGTATCATGCATCTCTCAGGTAATTGCTTATTTCATACATTGCAACATAAAGCCTTAAGCCATAAGCTGATTCTCTCTCTTTGGTCTCTATATAAATTTTGCCTTGTGTTCTGTGCTTACAGCTGTAGAGGCAGTATTGGATGTGCTAATAATACAGATAGCAGACACTGAGATCTTTGTTGGAAACAGCTTCACTGTTTTTCTGAGAAAATAAACTCCTTGGCTTCTACTGTCAGTATCTCTCATTCTGGAATGACTCAATCACAGGAACACAAAATGAAGTACTAATGCACTTGGTGGCAATGATGCCTTGGGTTTTAGCTTTTATATTTTTCAAATTCTGTATTGCTTAGTGTGAAACTCTGAAGTGTTTTATAGCCTGCCAGCTGCTGTTCTCTCATGCTGAGATAGACATAACAAAGCCTCTCTAGGTTTGCTCTCCAAGAACATCCAGACTGTCATAGGCCCAAAATATGTAAACCAACATCTTGAGAAGGGGGCTGAGCTTAGACAAATTACATCAGTAGCTAAAATTTTAATTGGTGACTTTAAGCTGATATGCAAATGAAACAAATCTATAAAAGTGTGAAGAACTTGTGACTTATTGTCCATCTTGGGGTCCATTTTGGCAGTAGCTTCTGGTCTCCCAGGGTGCACCTTTGAAGGACTTTTAAATAAATATCTGCCTTTATTCCCTTATTCCTATTTAGTCTCTGTTTCCAGGTAGCCCCTTCAGGCATAAGCAAAACTGTAACTTCAGTGAATCTAGGAATTTATCTTTTTTATTTTTTTTTTCCAATATGTTATTTTTAACAATCAGACAATTCAGGGCGTAGTTCAAGAAACAGTGTATGAAAGGGACTGCTGTTAATGGGCAACCTTAAGGAGAATCACACAGATGGGGGTGTCTGGGGCATGGGAAAGAACCTGCAAGGGGAGTTGTATATGCTGTTCGGCCCAAAAACCAGCAAACATGTTCCTGGCCCGTTTATCTACCAATAGAGACATAGCCTTGATTTAGCTTTAGTTCTCAGTTCCCCAGATTTAAGATACTACTACAAAAGTTTTTTTGCTATGAATTTTGTTTCCTACTTAGAAAAACATATCACTTAAAATAAGAAATTTCATTATTATGCTCTTTAGACCAGTTAGCATTCTATTCTGGAAAATCTAAGCTTTTCACTATATTAACATCTCCCTTTTTCAAGAACTTTCTCAACTCAGTTTACCATTACTTACAGATTTTTATCTCATATCTATTGTTTAACCCTAGCTGGCCACTGAACACCACCCAAGCTGCTCACTCCCTTCCTTCTGGTAGGATGGGGAAAAGAATTGAAAGCATAAAAATGGGAGAACTTGCCCACTGAGATAAAAGATAGTTTAATATTAAAAGCAAAATCCGTGCACTCAGAGGTGTTCAGCCATTTCCAGGAAAGTTGGACTTCATCATGTATAGCAGTTACTTGGGAAGAAAAATCCCATAACTGTGAACAGCCCCTGTTCATGAAACTCCCCCAGGATATATACTGGGCGTGATGAACTATGATACGGAATATCTCTTGTGCCAGTTCTGGTCACCTGTCCTGGTTATGTTCCTCCCAGCTTTTTGTGCTGCTCCTCACTAGCAGAGAATGAGACACTGAAAAGTCCTTGGCTAAGGGCTGTTTTGGCTGTTTCTAAGTCAGGGGTTTTATCAACACTGTTCTCATACTAAATCAAAAAACCTCAGCACTGCAGCAGCTACTAAGAATATGAACTCTGTCCTACACAAAACCAGGACAATCCATTACCATCAATGCACCGCCTCTGCTCTGCAGATGATGCCAGCCTTGGTTGCTTGCTTTTCTCCTGATGAAAATCTCTCTGGGCTTCCTACTGGGGCCATGTTCTAGAGCTGGCTGATAAATTTAATGTATTCATAATTAATGCATTTAATGTATGTACCTTCAGTCATCTCTGAGGGCCCACTTTTATGCAGCTTTTACAGCAAATCATCAATACGTAACTTAGAAGTGGACAGCTCGAGAAAATGAAAGTTTTTTTATGTAATCACTAAACTAAAAACATTAATAAGCAAACATAATATGTGGAGTTTTTTCCTCCATTAAGTCCTTTCTTGCTTTTTCAATTTTTTTGTTTTTAATTAGACAGGTACCATACCTATCTCTTTATGTTTATAAGCTCATAAATGTATAGGCCCCAAGCAAAGGGGTACAAGATAAACACATGTAAATTACAACATAATTACTTAGTGTATCTAAATTATTAGCATATGACCACAGCTGTATGGTCCAGTTCTAAACATAACATGCATTCTGGTTGTGCTGTTGCTTGTGAGAACAGGTATAGCTAAAAGACAGAAACTGAAAATATTGTGGGATTAGATTTATTTCAGAGTTTTTTAACTAGTGTGTGAACACGTTTATAATGAAGGGATAATCAATAATCCCTTTTATCAGCTGAAAATAGCAACAGGTATAATTTCTTTGTAATTTTCAAAAAACTTGCCACTACTTTGTTTATAAGTTACATAAATTGTTATTACAATTTATGCCTGCAGTCTGGTTCTTGGTGCTTCTCAGTGTTTAATGTCCCTGTTTTGTTTCTCTAATAGGTCTCCTTCCATATACAGGTTATTTTTTTTCCTTCTCAAATGTACTGGACTTCTTGGTCTAATACCTGTATTTCTATTTTTTCTGACATTTTCTTTTCATCTACGTAATTGATTTACTGTGACACTTATCTAACATTAAAATGAAACAGAAGGTTTTATTTCTGGAGCTAAATATTTCACCTTATTGGTAATCTAATAGCTCCTATACTACATGGATTTTTCATAATCTGATCACAACTAGCCAATTCCAGTAGTGACTCTGAGAAAAAGGCTACATATACGATGATATGTCATGGAATATCTAGAATTCTAAAGCATTACTGTTGGCTTAAAAGCACTGTTATTGAAGGTGGCTAACACCTGAAACTGTAAAATAAATATGCAGTCACTACACTGGCTGATGTAACCTGCCATATCAGTTCTCCTTCTTAAAATTTTCAGTGTTGAAAGGAATGATTTTTGTGTAGAGCAGAAAGCAAGGAGGGCTATCCAAGGATAGCTTAAATGCCATGGGAAGTTTTTTTCAAGTTAATTGAATCTAACTCTTTTTTTCTGATATTAAGACACCTAAATCCAATTATCTACCTGTGCATCAGGAATCTTTTCCTTTGGAAAAAAAAAAAAAAAAAAAAAAAAAAAAAAAA